>BPLS01024071.1:5030-15628 GCA_019656275.1 Rhododendron kiyosumense
GACATGTCCGATATATCCCATGTCTAGTCAAAATACTTAAAATCAACACCTTAGAAAAATCATACGTAATTTTTTTGTCCTATGCTTGATATAAATCCAAATTAAGAAGGATAAAATTATAGAAGTATCCACCTATGGTTTCTTTCTTGATACCCAAGTCTTCGATTCTTTCACAAAGCAAATGGGGACCAAAAACTATAAGGAAAATGGCGGCCAATGACGTGTACTATGTTGCTTCTGTAGCTTGGTTCTCTTTTGGTATAAAATACTACTTCACCGGAAAAAAACAAAAGGTAATTTGTTGCTTCCAAAATGAAATAAGATGACTACTGGAGTACTTACTACATCAAGGACCCCATTTGGGTCTACCAGAAAGCCAGTGAGCTGCCCTTTCCCATAGTACAACACTATAGGGTCCATCATCCTGGCCAAAAAACAAAGGATTATTTGGAAGCATATGCAGAGACAATAGAAGTTATTGCAATTTGTTTGATTGACGAATTTTTTGATGTGAAAATTTCATACCTATTTCCTTCCATCCATCGAGGGAAAGGTTCTCTGTAAGTGCTTTCAATAACACTAGGCCTGATTATGACAACCGGTATTTCTCCTCTCATGCTATCAATCAACGTACATTTCTCCCATCGCCTTTGTGAACACATAAGTATCTTGCCACCCATGTATGTTTGCCCTGATTCAATCAACCATGTCATCACCATAATCAAGTGGAGGATTACAGGCTTTGTTAATGTTTTGTTCTAAAAATTGATTAGTTCAAGTTAGAAAAAACAATTAGTTTGGCTGCAGTTTTCACGACCAACTTTCAGCAAACTATCTTTATTTTCTGTAGAATGAACACTCATCCTTTCCATATCATCTTCATTTTCTAGCGAACTGGTTGTCGAGAACATTAAAAACTTTCTGGTTATGGGTTTTTTTTTCAAGAAACTCAATTTAGGGTTTTTTTCCCAGCAACTCAGCAATTAGTTCAAGGAGAGAGAGAGAGAGAGAGAGAGAGAGAGAGAGACCTTCGTGGTGGGGGTAACGTCGGACTACCCAGAAGCCGGTTGTGGTGGTGGTTGCCGGCGGTGGGGAGTGCTGCCCTCATCTGCGGTGACCAGGAGAATCAGCCCAAGATAGGGGGAGGGGATTCAAGAACAGAAGACTTGGGGTTGGGTACTGGTACTGGTGGTGGAGGTGGGAAGCATGGTCACCGGTGGAGGTGGAAGCGTCATCGCCGGTGGTGGTGGTGGTGGGAGCAACCTCTCTCTCGATTCTCTTCTCATCGTGAATGTGGGGATGGAAGGGAAAGGGAGTTTCGTTTCAAGACCTGGGACCAGGGTTTTTTTTTTTTTATATAATCAAAACGACATCGTTTTGCGCTGACGCTAGCTGACATCATACTGTGCGTCAGCACGTTGTGAGAATGGCTGTGCGTCTGTACGTTTTGTGCCTAGCATTTTTGAAAAAAATGGTCCTAATAAATGAAGGAACAGATCTACACAAAACTAATAATTTGCCAAGTCTAAGATTCCAACAAAAGAAATGAAAAGTCACTGAAAACGGCCCCACATCAATTTCTGAGTAGTTTCGAAGTTGAATTTTAAGCTCCACATTCTGAGATTGCTATCAAATACTAGTCAATGTAAGAAAACTGGCCAAATGTTGATTAAATATCTGTGGAACACATAATACCATGTACTATGTCGTGAGTTTCTCTCTCTCCCTCTCTTTAAATAAATTGTATTAATTGAATCATCTGTGGGGAGAGAGGGGGAGAGAGAGAGATGGCAAGGTACATGAAAATTCCGGGTGGTGGCTCTGGAGCAGGTCTGGATTATGGGTCTGGGGCCATCTTCACTTGTGGTCAGTCCTCTAGCTCCGAAAAAGCCAAGAAACGTCGTGGTCACGGCGGAGGTGGTGACGGCGGAGGTGGTGATGGCGGAGGTGACGGAGGTGGCAAAAGTGGTGGCCATGGCCACGGCCACGGCCATGGCGGCCACAGCCACGGCCACGGCCACAGCCACGGCGGAGGCCACGGCCACAGCCACGGCGGAGGCCACGGCGGCCACGTCCATGGCGGAGGCCACGGCGGCCACAACCATGGCGGAGGCCACAGTGGCGGCCATGGCGGAGGCCACGGCGGCGGCCATGGCGGAGGTGGTTGTGGAGGCGGCGGCGGCGGAGGTGGATGTTGATGTATGAGCAAACTTGTGTTATTCAGAAAGGACCGCGGAGAACTGGCGATGGGGTGACTGCATGCTTCTCCAAAACTTCTAAAAGGTCTTCTATTGTAATCGTAATCTTGATAAATAAAGTGTTTACATAGGTACGTTCCTTAATTACGCTAAATTATTTTGGAAAATGTATTCTCCGTCACCATATGTAATATTAATCAGAATGTATACTTTGTCAATAAATAAGAATGGGTTTTTTTATCGGCATTAGAATAAGGTTGGTTAATTTTTAAATTTGTGTTGGCTTTAATTTAAAATTTTCGACCCCTTTGGCTACCTTGAATAGGAGGGTTGCCAAATTATACAATAGTCTTGGGACTGGAATGGTACTCCAGACTACACAACCACACATTTTTATGGCGTCTACCATTAAGGGCCCGTTTGGATGCGGGAAAAAATTTGGGGGTATTAGTTAATAAGGGGGGATAAAATAGTAGGGGGTATTAGTTAATAAGGGATGATCCACATTGATGTGATATTTATGGAGGGGGATTAAATAGTAGGTTGTTTGGATGAGGTGTTAGAGAAGGGGGATTAAGCTGTCAAATGACCCTTTTGCCCTTGTGCAGTCCCTAAATTAATTATGTATTACGTTTTATATGTAATTGCAAATTTAATTATTCTTTCACAATTTAAGTCGTAATATTTATTTCTACTAACAAATTAACAAATTTGATATTATTATTAAACATTTTTTTTAATAAAATTTGGTTTTTAAAAAAAATTAAGTGTTCCAAATTTCAATCCGTTTGAACAGGTGCAAAGATCTTAGTTTTCTAATCATTTAATCCTAAATGGTCATAATTAAATTTTGACTCTAAGACTCTCGTTGATTAGCCCTAAGAAAGTTGTAGAATCAAATATCTCTTAGGGTTAATCAACGAGAGCCCTAAAGTCAAAATTTAATTATGATCATTTAGGATAAAATGATCAGAAAACTAAGATCTTCGCACTGATTTAAACGGATTGAAATTTGGAACACTTAAAATTTTCAACCTCTTTAGACAGTTTATATATTAAAAAATATGGTTAAAAATTAGATATTCAAAATTTCAATTCGTTTGAACAGGTGCGAAGATTTTAGTTTTCTAATCATTTTATCCTAAATGATCATAATTAAATTTTGAGTCTAGGACTCTCGTTGATTAACCCTAAGAGATATTTGATTCTACAACTTTCTTAGGGTTAATCAACGAGAGTCCTAAAGTCAAAATTTAATTATGACCATTTAGGATAAAATGATTAGAAAACTAAGATCTTTGCACATGTTCAAACGGATTGAAATTTGGAACACTTAATTTTTCAACCTCTTTACACCATTTATATATTAAAAAAATATAGTTAAAAAATTAAGTGTTCCAAATAAGGAGTTTTAGGATAGGTTTGAATGAAAAGTATGATTTTTGGTAAAATGAAGAGTAGAAATTGGTTGAATAGTGAATGGAGAAAGGGGATAACGAGGGGTATTTTTGTCCACAAAACACCTCCACAGCCGGATTATTTTTGGGCACCCTCGGAGGAGCCCAAATATAATACCTGGGAATCGGCAGATCAGGGCAAAAAGATGGGGGGGGGGTGAGAAATTATGTGGGAGTTTAATTGGGTGCCAAACAAGGAGAAAAGGGGTGGGCCCCTTCCATATACCCCCTCTTATTTTTCCCCTACCCTTTTGACTCCATCCAAGCAAGCCCTAAGTGTATAGACTCCGCATGAACGTGTAGTTGTAAAGTAATTAGGAGTAACACGTAGTGATACTCCTGGACTATTGAATAATTACTCCTTGTACATGAATGGTTATCAAGCATTGATAGGGAGGTGCGGGTGTGTGAAAATGGACCTGAATACCCCTGACCATCGAAACAAAAAAAAAGTTTCATTATTTCAACATGTCCAAAATCTTAATCCTAATTACCTTTGTCACTGTAACCAAACAAAATAATTACCCAAATAGATGTGGCTCTTAGCTTATCTCGTAGTACCAATATATTGGCTTCCAAGAGAGAAGTTTGGGTCGGGTTTGAGCCTATGGTGAGACGCCAAACCATCTTTAGTTGCTAACCCTCTAATTCCCCTTTAAGGCTTTAACCCTCCACAGATAAATACAATGTTGAAAGAAGAAAAAAAAACCCCAAACCCAATAGAAAAGTTTTGTAATTAATTTTTATTAAAATCTTTGTAATTAGATCCTTCAAAAGTTTTATCCAAGAAACCTCCAGGTAAGCGGAAACAGGGGAGAAAATTGAAGAAGTTGACAAAGTCAACATTCCGATTGATCAATTTTAAAAGAAAGAACTAAACAACACGAACGTGAAACTCAAATCTGGCTTCAGGTTTGCGGTCAACACAAGAAGACAGAGGAAATATCCATGAAAGAGCACAATGTTAATACCATACAGTAGAAGAAAATCAAGGGAAAAAATAAAAATACCAAAATAATTAGGGAATTGATATTCACACTCCCTTTTTTGTTTTTTAGTGTTGAAAGTGTATGTTATTTTTTTTGCTAAAAGAAATAAGAGAGGAAATTGATATTCACACTCCTTTTTTTTTGTTATTTACACTTCTTTTTTTGTTTGTTTCCATTGAAAGTGTTTTTTTTTTGTTGCTAAAAGACAAAAAAAAAGTGTGAATAACAAAAAAGAGAGTGTGAATATCAATTTCAAAAAAAAAGTGTAGATAACAAAAAAGAGAATGTAGATATCAATTTCCAATAATTAACGAAAAGACATGTCCGAAATATCCCATGTCTAGTCAAAATACTTAAAATCAACACCTTAGAAAAATCATACGTAAATTTTTTGTCCCATGCTTGATATAAATCCAAATTAAGAAGGAAAAATTATAGAAGTATCCACCTATGGTTCCTTTCTTGATAGCCAAGTCTTCGATTCTTTCACAAAGCAAATGGAGACCAAAAACTATTGGGAAAATGATGGCCAATGACGTATTTTGATAATTAATATCTGTTAAGGACATGCTGAGAACATTTGTTAATGTTGAAAATATGTTTGGCGGGTATTAATTATCAAAATATGTCTTGGACCGTCATTTTCCCAAACTATAGTTTTGAATCACTCTCGATGCCAGGAAAAAGATGATCGAAAAGGAAAGATAAAAACTATGAATATTGTGATTTTCTAACTTGAGAGAGGAAGGAAAAATAACATACGGAGTCGATATAAAGTTTTACTTTGCCTTTGAATGAAGCCCCCGCTGGTGCATGGTGGAATTAGTATTGTATGATTAGTCGAGATGTGCATAAGTGAGTCCGAACACCCTGGTTATAAACAAACAAAAAAATCATAGTTGGTGGAAAAAAATTTGTCCCAGTAACATAAGGAAGAAGGAACTGAGAGAAAATTAATACGAGTAATTTGACAAGTGAAGATTCCAACAAAAGAAATGAACAGTCACTAAAACCCAATATCAATTTCTTACGTAATTTGCAGTAAAAAAAGAAAGTAATTTTGAAGTTGTTTTATTAAGCTAAAAACCCCACTGCATTCTTATGAACTTAACTTAAACTTAACTTAAATCTGAAAATTGTTCTTATTTGAATTTTTTTTTTGCATTTGTTAGTTTTGCGCCAAACATTTATAGGTTATTGATTCGTCTCAACGAGAGAAATTGGAAAAGTAAATTTTTTTTTACTTTTACCCTAGTATTTTGAGAAATAACCATTTTTTAGCGCAAAAAGTGACTTTTGCTAAAAATGGTTATTTCTCAAAATACTTGGATAATAATAAAAAAAAATTACTTTTCCGATCCCTCTTATCAAGATGAAATAATAACCTATAAAAGTTTGACGCAAAACTAACGAATGCGAAAGAAATTCAAATAAGGACAAAATTCGTCAATGAATAACAATGGTTTTTGTTTTAATCAGCATTGAACAAGGTTGGTTGATTTTGAAATTTGTGTTAGCTTTAGGCTCTGTTTGTTTCAGTGTAAAATATTTTTGGGTAAAATATTTTGCTCATTTTTCGCCATTTGGCTACATAAAACGAAGTATAACATTTTCGGAAGTAAAACATTTTCCATCATTGGGGCACAGATGTTTTCCTCTAATTATTTCCACAAGTTGTTTTTGTTTTCCATCATTCGCTTAAGTTGAAATTCAGCGCTCTCACTGCCAACCAAATCCAAAACTATCACACCCAATTATTACTCATATACTAACTCCATGCATTACTTATCCATAATTATATCCCGTAATAAATGCAACTCCGCCTGGTTCGTGCTTAGAGTCATATCTTTATTTCCCAGCCGGTCCCAAGCCCAGATAAAGGAGGAGGGTTGTGCGTTAGGTAGCTGACAGCCAGCACGTAAAAAACCCGTTAGATCTTTTATGACATGAATCCAAATATGATTACGAGACATGCTAGGGCGTTCCCTTTAAGCGACGCGTTGTGCCTGCCTTCGGGTGCTTCGAAAAATGAGTAAGGGGCGCCACGCCGGCGCCCGGGTGTGGTGATAAGTGAGCAAGGGTTCCCGCGCGTGCCTGGACGAGCGCGGGTAAAGAAGCTAGCCCAGGACTATAGGATTCGTTTAGCAACTTGGAATATAGGGACATTAACGGGTAAGACTGGAGAAACTATTCATAGAAGGCGATTTCAATGGTCACGTTGGAGTGCATAAGCAAGGGTATGAGAAGGTGCATGGTGGCTTTGGATTTGGTGACCTTAACGAAGGTGGTAGGAGGATTTTAGATTTCGCGGTAGCTTTTGACCTTATAGTTGGGAATACGCTCTATAGGAAGCGAGAGGAGCATTTAATTACCTTTAAGAGTGGAGCCAATAGAAGCCAAATCGATTATTTTCTTGCTAGAGGTGTAGACCGCTTGACATGTAAGGATTGTAAGGTTATTCCTGGAGAGTGTTTAGTGGCACAACATAGACTTTTGGTGTTAGATGTTCGTCTCAAGGGGAATAATAGGAGGAGAAAGGAAATTAGATGCCCACGGACTAAATGGTGGGGCCTAAGAGGGGAGAAACTAGAGGTATTCAAGGAAAGAATGTCTCAAGAAGTACGGTGGGGAGTGGAAGGCGATAGTGACAATATGTGGAATAAGATAGCTGACGGTATTAGAAGAATATCGAAAGAAGTTCTTGGCGAGTCGAAGGGAAAAGGTCCAATTTCTAAGGAGACATGGTGGTGGAATGACGAGGTTCAAATCATGGTAAAAGCAAAGAAGGAGTGCTTTAAAAAGTGGCAAAGGGACCGGAGTGAGGAAAATTTTCAGGGTTATAAGCAAGCTAATAAGGAAGCTAAGAAAGCCGTTAGGGATGCTAAGTTGAAAGCCTATGAGAATTTCTACGCTAGACTCGATGGTAAAGATGGAGAAAAGATTATTTATAAACTTGCTAAGATACGAGAAAGGAAAGCTAGAGACATTTCTCAAGTTAAGTGTATAAAAGATATTGATTCAGTGGTGTTGGTGAAAGACGAGGCGATCAAGGATAGATGGAAGTCGTATTTCGATAAATTGTTAAACGAGAAACATGAAGGAGGCTTTGGTGGGGAGGAGGCGTATGTACCTGGGGAGAACGTAGAATATGAGTTTTATCGGAGAATACAAAAATTCGAAGTGGTTAAAGCTTTGAAAAAGATGAAACTGGGTAAAGCCCTTGGACCAGATGGTATCCCTATTGAAGTGTGGAAAAGTCTAGGTGACTTGGGGGTGACTTGGTTGACGAGGTTGTTCAACAAGATTATTATGACTAGGAAGATGCCCGACGAATGGAGAAGGAGCACCTTAGTACCTATATATAAGAATAAAGGGGATATTCAAAGCTGCAACAACTATAGAGGTATTAAATTGATGAGCCATACGATGAAGTTGTGGGAAAGAGTTATTGAGTATCGCCTGAGGATGGTGACTACGGTGTCAGAGAAACAGTTTGGGTTCATGCCAGGAAGATCCACCATGGAAGCTATCTACCTATTAAGGAGATTGGTAGAAAAATACAGAGCAAAGAAGAAGAATCTCCATATGGTTTTCATAGACTTAGAAAAAGCTTATGATAGAGTGCCTAGGGATATCATATGGTGGGTTTTGGAGAGAAAAGGAGTGACCAAAGGGTATATCGAGGTGATTAGAGACATGTATGAAGGTGCTGTCACTACCATTAGATCCCCAGTAGGGGAAACGAGTGAATTTCCAATCACCGTAGGATTGCATCAAGGGTCAGCCCTGAGCCCATACCTCTTTGCCTTAGTTATGGATGAATTGACTAGACAATTTCAAGAGGATATTCCATGGTGTATGATGTTTGCAGACGACATTGTCCTCGTAGATGAAACTGCTAGAGGTGTTAATACAAAACTAGAAATTTGGAGGGAAGCATTAGAGTCAAAGGGTTTTCGGATAAGTAGGAGTAAAACGGAGTATATGGTGTGCAAGTTTAGTGGTACCAGTAGTGCGCTTGAAGAAAGCGTGACGATCCAAGACCAGGAGATATCAAAGAGTGATCATTTTAGATATTTGGGCTCAATTATTAGTAGCAATGGAGAGATTGCGGATGATGTGTCCCATAGGATCCAAGTGGGGTGGCTCAAGTGGAGAAGCGCTACTGGCGTACTATGTGATAAGAGGGTACCCACAAAATTGAAGGGAAAATTTTATAGAACGGCCATAAGACCAGCGATACTTTATGGGACAGAATGTTGGCCTATTAAGAAACAACATGTGAGCAAAATTAGTGTAGCGGAAATGAGAATGCTGAGGTGGATGTGTGGTAAGACTAGACGAGATAGGATTAGAAATGAAACAATTCGTGAGATGGTAGGTGTAGCACCTATAGAGGAGAAGTTGAGGGAAAATAGGCTAAGGTGGTTTGGGCATATCTACCGTAGACCAGAAGATGCAGTAGTTAAGAGAGTGGATAGGATAGCTCTAGGTAGCAATGTTACGGGGAGGGGTAGACCTAAATTGACATTAGATACTGTAGTGCGCAAAGATATGAGTCTAATAGGTCTATGTGAACAAGTGGCTCTTGACAGAGCTCAATGGAGGAAACGGATTCATGTAGCCGACCCCAAGTGATTGGGACATAAGGCTCGGTTTGGTTTGGTTTGGTTTATATCCCGTAATAAATGCATTACTTATCCGACACCTTTAATCATCAAAACTATTGTTTTGGAAAATATTTTCACGTCTAACCAAATACTGAAAAATAAAAATTTAAAGTTTATTTTTTGAAAAAATATTTTACATTGTAAAATATTTTTCGTCGAAACAAACGAAGCCTAAATTTAAAATTTCGACCCCTTTGGCTACCTTAAATACATAACGAAGGTTACCAAACAGGATTCGTAGGGAGGGTTACCAAACATTGGTAGTGCGCGTACGTGATTGGGCCCGGAAACTCCTGACTATCGAACCAAAAATTAAAAAAAACTCCACCATTTCAACATGTTTAAAATCCTATTACTTACATTGTCATAGTAACCAAACAAATTACCCAAACAAACATAGCCCGGCCCTTAGCCCATCTCGTAGTACCCATTGGCTTCCACGAGAAAAGTCTGGACCGAGTTCGAGTCTATGGAGAAACGTCAAACCCTCCTCGGATGCTACCCCTCTAATTCCCCTCTAAGGCTCTATTTTTTGTTTGAACGGCCCCCTCTAAGTCTGAAACCCTCCAAATACAATGTCGGAAAAAAAAAAAACACCCAAACCCACTAGAAAAGTTTTGTAATTGATTTTTTAAAAATCTTAATTAGATCCTTCAAAAGTTTTATCCAAGAAACCTCCAGGTAAGCTGAAACAGGGAAGAAAACAAAAAGAAGTTGCCAAAGTCAAAGCTTCACATAAAAGAAAGCCTACTTTTTCCCAGCAGGTAGAACATCCCGATTGATCAATTTTACTTGTCGACTGAAATAAGAACTAAACAACACGCAAAACACAAATCTGGCTTCAGGTTTTCGGTCATGCACCATATCAACTGGTGTACGATGGAATTAGTCTCGTATGATTAATCAAAGTGTGCGTATGCGAGCTCAAACACCTGATTATAAGAGAGAGAAAAAAAAGAACACAAATCATACTTCATGGAAAAACCTAGTAACTTAAGGAAGAAGGAACAGAGACAGAAATTTTAATTTGACAAGTCTAAAATTCCAACAAGTGATATGAACAGTCACCGAAAACCAATATCAATTTCTCAAGTAATTTTGAAGTTGATTTATCAATTTCTTAATATCAATTTGAGGTTGCTGTCAAATAGTCAATGTAAGAAAACTGGCCAAATATTGATTAAATATTTGTGGAGCACATCATATATATCATGTACAGTATTTGAATCACCTGGAGAGAGAGAGAGAGAGAGAGAGAGAGAGAGAGAGAGAGAGAGAGAGAGA
>BPLS01024073.1:9293-20678 GCA_019656275.1 Rhododendron kiyosumense
CGGGCTTTTTCTTTTTGGCGGGCCGGGCGGTCCGGGCCACCTACCATAAATTGAAGCCTAAGCCCGGCCCACGGGCTAGCCCAATTGGCGGGCCGGCGGGCCAAAAGCCGGGCGGGCCAACGGGTGGGCTTAAATTTCCTTGGGCAAACTAAACCAAGGGAAAAAAGAAAGGATTTTTTGGGATTTTGGGCTAATGGGCGGGCCCGTTGGCGGGCTTTTGGACGGGTATGCCGGGCGGGCCGCCGGGTAGGCTCACGGGCCAGGCCTACGGGCGGGCCGAGTAAAAATTCATAGGCCCGAGCCCACCCATTACAAACTATGGGCCGAGCGGGCTAAGGGCGGGCCGTGGGCCGTCGGGCTAAATGATGAGGCTTTTTCCCGGATATGACAAACCCTTGATTATTAGCCTACATTTTTTTGAGAAATATTTCGAAATATCATTAGAGAAATGGTGCATTTGGTTTTGTTCTGTATTAGCTGCAAACAACTGGAGAAGCATGGACAGTTTCGTTCTCCACTCTGTCCAAATTCATGTTCAATAATAATCTGTAAACCATCACGCAAAGCCCACATTTGATCAGCTGCTAAACTGTCGGCGTTACAAAATAAATCTTTGAAAAGGCCGCAACCCAATTTCCAGCACTTTCTCTAATGAGGTTGGCACCACCCAACTCTAGTGATCATCTGCCTTTTCTTTTCTTGTTGGGTGTTACTAATGCCAAACGTACAAAGCTTTTTTATGCATTAAAGTTTTGGCACAAACAAAAAAAGTTTGGACATTATCATTTCCTTTCTTGTTAGGCAATTTGTCACGCACGAATTTCCATTGTACTTCACGAGAGATGATGAATTTGGCTCTGTTTTGAGCAAGAAAACCCTGATTGAAGTGCTTTTGATTTCGAATTAAAGCCAAATGGAGCAACAAGCAATAGGAAATAAGATGGAGCAATTGAAACCAGAAGAGAAGGGTGAAGGGTTGTGTTAGAACAATTGGATTTGATCCAGCAATGTGATGGGGAAGAGAAGAAAGATTGAGAAGCAGTTAGAGGGATGCCCAAAATTTTGCCAAATCTGATGAGCCATGGAACAATCTCCAAGAACGCAGAGGGTATTTTCTGTAGGGTCTACATAGGAAGGGCAAGCGCTACAAAACCTATTATTACCAACTCGAAAAAGACACGAAATCCAAAATGACACGACACGAAGACGGCATGACACGACACAATGCTTACCCTTGCAATAACCTATCAATTACTCCCGCCGTCCCAATTTAAATGTCTCCTACAGGAATTTGTGCATTTTCAAATCCCAAAAATATATATTTTTACATATTATTTGTAACAACCCAAATCCTCAAGCACCACAATTGTAACACAATCACCCTCAAGTCAAATTTAAATCCTTAAGACAAAACCCAATACCAAAATATTGTGATTAACACCCAAATAATTATGTTGAGTAAAGCCCCCAACAAAAGTACCAACACCTCAACCCCGTATATTTCCCTTGAAACTTCCTCTCAACCCTCGATCTCTTTGTTCCACAATAAACAAATTCGGAAAAGAGTTTTCAAAACTCACCCCTGGCTCTCGGATAAAAAGAAAATTGAGGTAGAGAGCCTCCTCCTTAGTTTTGGTACACTAAAATTTCCACCGCCCCTTTTCTAATTTTTCCATGTCTCTACCCGAGAGCCCCCGAGCCACCACTAATTCCCCCATTTCCCCCTTAATCCCTTCTCCTCCCTTCTATCCCCAAAATTCAGACCTTATATACCTATGATATATAAGATACCTGTGCATGTACTCCACATATGCACACACCTCACACCATCACGTGCACACACATTCAAATAAAGACACGCCAGAATTGCATGCAAATTTCACTATTTTTAATATACGGGGTATTACATTATTCTTGTTATTTTCTTACACCAAATTATATATATATATATATATGAAAAAAATATAAAATAATAAGACGTAGAAATATGTTTTTTTGAGTTTGAAAAATGTACGAATTCCCGTAGAGGACATTTAAATTGGGACGGAAGAAGTAAATTCGTGGCTCTAATCTCCTTTGTCGTTAGTGTTTGCTACTAGTAATAAACATTTAACACTTTAATTTCGTTTTTTATCTACTTAATTGGTTTCTTTGTGGTGATCATAAAATTAATGTTGTGGTCCTTGTATTTTGTTGACTTAAAAAACATTTACTATGGTAATCTAAGGGAAAATGACGGCCAAAGATGTGTTTTGACAATTAATACTTGTCAAAGACATTTTCAGCATTAACAAATATTTTTTTATGTTCTTGGCGGGTATTAATTATCAAAATATGTCTTGGGCCGTGATTTTCCTATAATCTAACTAGCTTGATCTCATCTAACTATTAATGCAAATTAAATGGAGTGGCCCTAATAATACAGTATGTTCAGGTTGCTTCTTAAGTTTACCGTTAGGCCCACATGGCCCGACTCATTAGTCAAATATCATTTAATAATGCATCTTACGGTTAATACAACAGATTTTACAGGCTAATTAAATGCTCCAGTGCAAATGGAGTGGAGTGCAGTTGTTTCCTCTCTTATACTTCTATGCACATGGACAAAGTTCGATTCTCGTAAGCACCCCTCCCCCTCCCTAAGTTCCCTAGGAAATAGTAGATTAGGTTTAACGAATAACAATAATAATAATAATTAAAATTTCAGTAATTAACAGAATATACTAGGGCAAAATTGGAATATCCGGTAAAAATTAATTTAAATTGCAACTAGCATGGCCCAATATTATCTTACTTCTAAATTTTACTTCTCACTAGAGGTGTAAATGAGCCGAGTCGAACCGAATATTGGCATGTTCGAGCTCGGCTCGATCAGAATTCATATGGCTTGAGCTCGGGTCAAGTTCAAATCGAGCCGAAAAATCTTGGCTCAAGCTCGGCTCGCCAAGCATGAACAAAGCTTGAGCTCGGCTCGTTAGTATTCGGTCTAGAATAAATGAGCTGGCTCGGCTCGAATTCGTCAACAGTTCAGCCTTAATATTGAAAAATTGGCTAAACGAGCTGAGTCAAATCGAATATTGGCATGTTCGAGCCGAGCCGAGCCTATATATTTCGAGCCGAGATGAACGTGTTCGAGCCGAGCCTTGCTAGGTTCGAGCTTAGATTGTTTATCAAATGAGCCGCAAAATCAAGCTCGAGCTCGTTAATTTATCCTTCGAATCAAGCCGAACTGAGCCCTTACCGAGCCGAACTCGCAAGCTGCTCAGCTCATTTACAGCCCTATTTCTAACCATTCAATTTTCACAGTTGGGTAGCCCGAGCGCTTAGTGGGTTGAAGAACAAGAAGAAGCTTTCAAATTCCACAATTAATCATTTTACAGTTTTAGTTTGGTGAGTGAGTTTGGCACTTTTCAAATTGATAACCGCATCCCAAATAATTAATTTAGGGAGTGCCAAAATCAATTCCAATAAAAAATGTAAAAATGTTTTGAAATAGGTGACTTTTTTTAAAAGTTAACATTTTTGTCCTTATTTAACTTTTTTTCGTGCTTGTTCGTTTTGCATCAATTTTTTTTGACTCTCCATTTCGTATCGACATCGAAAAAGTAAAAAATTTGACGAAAAACTAAAAATTTAGAAAAAAATATACAAATACGGACAAAACAAAATAGAAAAACTCAAAAAGTCCAGAGAAACGGGCCCTTTATCGACCATCAAAATACAAAGAAGGGCAAATTTTTGTAGTCGTCCCTCTAGTTTTACGGTTGTCTCAATTTCGTTCGTCTAGTTTCAATTGTCTCAATTTCGTCCATGTAGTTTGTTTTACGTTCCAAATTTTTGTAGTCGTCCCTCTAGTTTTAGACGACTACCAAAATTTGGCCTACAAAGAATTCAAGAAGCTAATGCTTTGTTTGGATTAGAATTTGAATTTTTTTTTGAAAAATAGTAGGGGTAATGCGTAGAGAGAGATAGAGATGTTAATATTGAAAGTAGAGAGAATTTAGGAGGAATTTCAAAAAAAATTCATTTTAAGTTCCAAAGAGCACAAAGCATAAGAGCATCCGCAATGTAATAATCAAAAGTGAATAATCAAAACTTGTCACGTCATCTTTTGATTATTAATTTAGAAGGTTGTTAAAATTAGCAATGTGAAATCGCATATTGTTACTTTTGATTATTTAAATGCTCAAATTTGATTATTGATTAGAAGGTTGCTAACTTTAATTACTACAATGTGAGCACTTTTTTAAGTACACATTGCTAACTTTAGCAATATTTTGATTTTGATTATTACATTGTGGATGCTCTAACAATCTGCATTAATTAGTTAGTTGCTTCAAGCACAGCTGTCATTTGTGATTCCTTATAAAGTTCAAAATGCCCTAGTGGGACCCACAGCCAAAAAGCACGAAGGGTGAGGTTAGGTCCCCCTATAAATTGTGCACCGAAAGCTCGGCCAGAAAATTCACCCATCCCAACCCATCGCCTGTAATCTCTCTCTCTCTCTCTCTCTCTCTCTCTCTAAACTATTTCCCCTCCCTTTTGGTGTTGAAAATGAAGATCAACGTATTTTGTGGACTTGCACTACTCGCTATGATGATGGCGCTGCAAGGAGAAGTGCCGGTGGTGGAGGCCGCGACATGCAATGCAATGGAGTTAAGCCCATGTCTCGCGGCAATAACGATGGGGGCGCCGCCGTCACGAGCTTGTTGTGATAAATTAAAAGAGCAGGAACCGTGCCTTTGTGGGTATATCAAGGACCCTAATCTCGGTAGATTTGTCAACTCGCCCAATGCCATAAAGGTTCAAAAATCCTGCGGCATCCCCGCACCCAAGTGCTAGTACATTAAAAATGTAGACCTCTACTATGAGGGTGAAAAAAGAGTAGTGTTGTAATCTACCTTTGTTAAATAAAGAAAAAGTTTGGGTTCAATTTTGCATTGTGTGGCTTCAGCCCTCTCTCCTTGTTGGTATCCTTTACATACAGTATTATTTTGATGGTGTTTTTCGTATTCATGAGTCTCACGCTGGGTATCATTCTATCATTTAACTCGTACTTTTTATTGGGCTAAATTTTGGAAAATAATATTGGCACTCCAAAAATTGATGTATACACTTAAAAATCAGTGTATTTCCAAAGTCATTTTCTTTCGTTTTTTGGAGTGCCTGCATCAATTTATGGAGTGCCAATATCATTTCTCTAAATTTTTCCTATTAACTAAACAGATTAAACCGATTAAAGCCCCACAAAAATGCGAGTTTCGAAACAGGTAATTATCTTTACATACATCAATTAAAAGTCAATTGAGTAGAAATAACTTAATTGTTTAAAGTCCTTAAATCATAAATAAACTTTTTTGATGAACTCACATATAAACTCGCAAGTCGCAACAACCCACCATAAATGCAAGAGTAAATGTTAAAGTTTGAGTTGGAAAGACGTAAATGCAAGCCCACCCACCCAATGACATTTTCAATTCTCCGCTAGAGTAAAAATTGAATTGGGGACGGTGCCGTGCAATGTTGTGCGTAATATCGTGTTGCGCACCTCTGAGCCGTTGAATCGTGTATCTGACGGTTAGGATGTCATCTTGGCAATGAATGGCTCTTGATCGTTGGTTTGTTGAGATGAGATCCAAACAGTCGGATGCACAATCCGACAGCTCGGAGGTGTATAGCACCAACTTGAAGTCCAGTAAAATTGGTACCCAAATTGAAGATAATTGTGGTTTCTAGAAGATGAGTGTTAGGGACAAAGAAAATTGATAAAGAAAAGACCCTTAAAGTGTACATGAACGGCTTAGATTCACTGTGCAGTACATCTGAGCTGTTCATGTACACTTTAAAGGTCGTTTCTTTGTCTATTTTCTTTGCACATAGTATTTCTCTTTCTAGAATGGATCTGTCACTTTTGGTTTCGGGTTCTTTTCAGTAAATGTCCCGAATAATCCAATCATTTATCGACAATGTTGAAGACTCAAAGCATCTCAAATAAGAGAGGTCAAACATGAAGATGTCAAATTATTTTAAAGGCTTATGTGGCAATTTGACATCTTCAATTTAACATCAAGCGCTCTCTCTCTCTCTCTCTCCAACCCTTATGTCAAATTATTGTGAAAGTTTATGGTCAATTTTTGAAAATTGACAATCTAGAATGTTGATGTAAAAGTTGACATGTTGGAATTTCCCTTCAAAACCATGTGCACCTCCCTTCAAAGCCATGTCACTTTTGGCGTGATAAAAGGCATCATGGTTGGATGGTGACTTAATGCCAAAACTAGCCGTTTGATTGTCCACGTTAGCTTTGACATCTCCTGTTGAAGATGTTCTTACTAGCCATAATTTCCTTTGGAATTCACACTTGTGAAATAGTTCAAGCAATTATTCGACATAGTTACTGATGCACTATAGCCTCCTTTTACAAAATTAATTGCAAAAAGAAATCACGAACTTACTTATGTTAAAGATTCTTTTTTAAAACACAAACACGAATAGGTATGAACTAGAGGTGCTCCCTCTTCGAACACACGATAATGAGAAAACTCTCAATTTTTCTTTAATTCAATAAACAACTAAATTTTAATGTCACCCTACAACTTACTTTTATGGAGTACTAGAAAATTAAGACCTAAAAAGAATCAGCAAAATAAGAAGCTGAATCCCAATGAATCGCTAATTGACTCAATAATAACCAAAATCGAAAGATTTGAGAACACTAGAGAATAAAGAAAACTTGTCAAAACAAATGGCACTTTAAAAAAAAGAATCAGCAAAACAGGAAGTTGAATCCCGGTGAATCGCTAATTGACTCAATAATTACCAAAATTGAAAGATTTGAGAATACTAGAGAATAAAGAAACTTGCCAAAACAAATGGCACTTAAAGAGGAATTTTCAAAAATAATTTATAACCAAAACAATAAAATTAGGTATCTATTTCTTATCTTAAATAATAAACATTTTCCATTCTGCATCCTGGTGATGATCTGCTGGAATAAGGGACGGGGTACTTTATGGGTGTGGGAATTTTGGGTGTAGTTTGAATAACTTGGGAGGCCGAGGCCTGCCCCGGCTTTTGGCTTGCGAAGGCCTTCGACTTTCCCGAGTCTCTTTACTTCCCCATCCATATTAATGGCAAGAATTTTCCCTATTTATGGCCCGAATTCATTTCAGCATTCATGGTGCAGATCAAAGGTTTCCTCTTGGTGGTCTACATATTGGGCATCTCGTTTATAGTTTGAGCACCAACTCCCAAATTCTTCACGACATACTCAGAGAGTCCTCCTTGTGTGTGTGTGTGTGTGTGAGAGAGAGAGAAGATGCAAGTCAGTTTGCCAAAGCTGTCTCCGGTAGTGTTCTGTAGGATGTGATTTTAGGCGAATTATTCTAGGAGATAGACACCCATTCAACCTTAGCATCCTTCGGTAGGCGGTGAATCTGTTTTTTAAGGATACCGTGTGAAACATAGGATTTTGTTCGGCTTTGTATCGTTATTTCCTTTACAGTTTATCCTCATTCCGTTCATGTAATCTGGAATTTTCAATTTGTATATATAATGGAATTGCTCTTTGAAATTCGTCGATTATTTCTTTGTGATTTGTTCTTTTCCCAGGCAACAACAAGAAGTGATACTAGCCTTGTCCAGCAAAAGAGAAAGAGAGAGCAATGGGGGAGATCAATTAAGAAGGATCGGTGCTTTCTTGGCCCAGTAGTAAGTAGATTTCCTACCGCAGAGGGAAGTCGTAATATGAAGGAACACTTCTTTTATTGTAATTTAATTCCATAAATATGTCGGGCCCCATCCCACGATTTTCACCTAGAGCCTCCAAATCTCTTGGCCCGATTCCTGTCGAATCTCTGGCGGATCCAGGAATTTTCTACAGATGGGTCACTCATTTTCGACCAATCCTATACATGTGAAAGTTGTAGACGAACTCACGTTAATTTTCATGATTTAATTCAAAAATAAGTATACATGTGTAGAATGTATTTTTCTTTTTAGTGTTAGTTAATTTTGTGCTTGTAAAAAGTAGAAATAAACAAAAATACAAAATAAATTAAAGAAAATGAGTGTTTTTTTATTTTTACATGAAAGTTATAGTTATATTAATTGATTTGTGCAATTAATGATAATATTGTAGATGACTTTGTGATACCAATATGCTACATAAATTCAATTTAAGGGGGTGTGTTCACTGTTCAAGTCCCAACCTAGTCAAAATTCAAGGGGAGAAGTGTTTTTTTAACCATTGACACAAAAAGAGACAAAAATGCCAGCACAAGATTTGAACCGATGTCATTCATCAAGGTACGCAGCTCTCTACCGCTGGAATAAGTGAACACCTTTATTAACTTTCGGCCTTTTTTTATATATATTACTTACTGAGTTTTGGGGGCCCTCTGTTAGGCCCTTATTTTCAGCTGGGTCACGTGATCCGTCTGGGCCAATATTGAATCCGCCCGTGTGGAATCGTACATAAATTTTGATTACAGAAGACCTTGGCCCTCCCAAACTATTTCAAGTTCCCTAAAAGTTTGTGCCAAAAAATAAGTTCTGATATTAGCTGCTTTTGGTGGGGGGAAAAGGAAAAAGGGAGTAAGATCCATTGGATTCGCTGGAAGGAGCTAAATGAACCCAAAGAGGGTGGGGGTTTGGGTTTCAGGGATCTTCAAGCTTTTAATGTAGCCCTTTTGGCAAAACAATTTGGGAGAATGGTTCAGGAACCTAACTCGCTATGGGCCAAAGTCCTTAAGGCTTCTTACTTTCCTAAATCCTCCCCATGGGAAGCCAGAAGGGGATCATCTCCATCTTGGATTTGGTCTAGCCTTTTAGAAGGGGGGGAGCTATTGAAGAAAGGCTCCCATTGGAGGGTGGGAAATGGAAAATCTATCAATGTTTGGGAGGATAAATGGTTGAAAGTAGAGGATGGATTCATAGCCCCTCCCCCTATGGTACCCAACAACAGAATTCCCCCTTTGAAAGTCTGTGACCTGTTTCAAGATGGGGTTAATTCTTGGGATGATGAGAAGATGGAGGATTTATTTTCTAGAGAAGTGGGATCTGCCATTAGAATGATGCCTATATCATGGACTGGGAGGCAGGACGCTCTAGTGTGGGGACATACCTCCTCGGGATTGTATTCAGTAAAGTCAGGGTACCACCTTGCTTTCCATCTATTCCAGAGGAAGAATAGGGGACAAGATAGCTTAGCCACTGATCTATGTTCTCTTTTATGGAAGAAAATTTGGCACCTGAAAGTACCCCCAAGGCTGAAACATTTTCTGTGGAGAATTATAAGAAATGCAGTAGCCACTAAGGAGAATTTGTTTGCAAGGAAATGTGCAAGGAACCCAATGTGTGATATATGCGGCGCTGAGATTGAATCGATCGAACATGTGCTCTTCAGATGTGAATGGACAGAGGAAGTCTGGGCTAACAGTGGTGTTGTGTTCCCGTCTCCGGTAAATAGGATGGTGTCTATTAAAAGATGGATGGTGAGCCTTGTCGAGGATTGGGGAAATCGTTTCTCTGAAAGGATGGGAGCTATTGCACAGATTTGTTGGGCAATATGGAAGCAAAGAAATGAATGGGTCTTTTCCAAACACAAACCGAATGCGATGAAGACCATCTCGAGGGCGCTGGAATTCCATGGTGAGTTTTTAACAGCAGTTTGTTCACCGGTAAATGTTCTAGCTCGTAATCATGGGGATAGTAATGTTCCTAAGTGGCAACGTCCCCTCCACGACCGCTAGAAATTTAACTGTGATGGGGCTTTTAACCCCATGGACAAAAATGCTGCGTATGCTGTCTTAGTTAGAGATGAAAATGGGTCTGTGGTAGAGATCAACCATGGGAGGATCAAGGTTTCTTCTACACTGGCAGCTGAAGCTTGGGCTATTCGGGTAGCGGTGTCTATGGCCAAGGCATGGGGGAAGAGGGATGCAATTATTGAGTCGGACTGTCAACTGTTGATTAACATGCTTCAACCAAATGCAAAGCAGAGGAATTGGAGTATTCAAGCTCTATTAGATGATATCTCAGTCTTGTCGAGCCATACTAATATTGTTTTCAACTGGTGTAATAGAAAAGCTAATAGATGTGCTAATTGGATAGCTTGTGCTAGCAGAAGTGGTTTTGTTTTACCCCTTTCCCCTTGTAATCTCCCGGTTGAGCTTTGCTCTCTGATTCGATTGGATCTCTAATATAAGACTTGCCTTTCAAAAAAAAATTCGCATCTTCGGAAAGAGGAAAATTTCAACACACTCACCGGCACACAAACAATAGATCTTCCTATTTACATCCAACATATTTCTCGAATTAGCTATTGCCAAAACAAATTGCTTCTCGTACATAGAACTATGTCCCGAATTCACGTATAATTGCTTCTCGTACAATTTAGAATTGTTGTATTTTGCACCGAGATAAAGATACATCAAACTCTGCGTACAGAGGACCTTCGACCCCCCAAACTACTCAATAATCACGTCCACAGAGATTGTACAGAGGAGGATAGTTTCAACCACACTGATCACGTACACAACAAACAATAATTCTTGGAATCAGATGACCGGGGACACCGAAATCATTGCCCAATAAGTATTCTTATTACATCCAAATCTAACATGGTACTTCGAATTAGCATTTCTACATTAAAGATTGTACCTCGTTACTACCTCCAGCAAAGTAGTGAGATTCTGAGTTGAGCTCCCTTCTGGTCCAACAGCCTTCAAAGCTAGCTCTCTGAACTTCCCAGCTTGCTCCCTCAATTCCTTCCCCTTTTCACGAGACAAAACCATCTCGAGGGCAGACATTGCACCACTCTTTGTGAAAACTCCACCCTCCAGCCTCACGCCGAATTTCCACACGTTTTGCACCGTCCACGTGTTCAGGTGCTGATCCCCGAAGAACGGCCTCCCGATCAGGGGCACGCCTGCCGCGATGCTCTCCAACACCGAGTTCCACCCGCAGTGAGTTACGAAGACTCCCACCGAACTGTGCGCCAGAACTTGTTCTTGAGGCGTCCACGGCACGATCTTTCCTAGCTCGGCTGTTCGCTTCAGGAAACCTTCTGGCAAATACTCTTTCAGATTGTCTTTGAGAGACCAAAGAAACGGAGTGCCGTTAGCTTCCAGTGCTTCAGCTAGTGCCGCAATCTGTAGAAAAAAATTAGGGAAAATTAGGCATAAAGACGGTAAAATAGTTTTTATTTAGGGGAAGGACGTCAGCAACATAATTTTCAGTTGAGGTCCTTTGAACTTTTTGTGTTTTTTAACCATAAGGCCAAGACATGTTTAGGCACTTTCATAGAATTTTAGAGTGCATTTTCCTATTATAAAGTTTAGGGCAAAGTACGGATTACCTCCCCGTGGTTTGGCGCTTTGGCAG
>BPLS01024073.1:21078-43116 GCA_019656275.1 Rhododendron kiyosumense
CTATACTTTAGTTGGGATAAGTTAACTCTACATCTATGCTTTCTCTCACATTAAAATCGTAAATTGACAAGAAATTACAGTATTTTTTCCGTCTAATTATGTTACCTAATTTATTTTCAGTTTTTTTTTTACAATTTATTAGTGTATTTTATCTAATTGTTAATTTGTTAGGGTATTTTCTTCTTACAAAAACTGGTCCAGGCTCTATTTAGGGCATTTGAGCAAGTGTTAATGAAAAATTTCCCCCTCTTTTTTTGGGTATTTCCTATTTTTAATCCATCTTTTCTTGTTTTTTTTACAAAAAAATTCCATCTTTTCGTTGTGGATGAGGAACAGGAGCGAAAAAAACAGAGGGAACAACAATTGGGGAAATTGAAACAGCCGTGGCTGCCCGTCGAGTGCTTGGACGGCGGCTATCGGTCTGACTCGGAGACAGCAGTGGTTGCCCGCCGAGTGCTGTGCGTGAATATGGGTGTGCAATGTGCTCTATATGTGTGTGTACACATTTATATATATATATATATACGTGTTGTATAAATACACAATGGAAACTGAGAGGGAGAGACAGAGAGAGATTGGCGAGAGGGGGGAGAAAGAAACAGTCAGTGAAGAAGATAAACCTGCTGGGTTTCCTTTTATTTTTCAATTTTCCTTTTGTCTTTAGTAATTATGGGGGAGAAGATGAACAAAGATTGGATTCCCCCATGTGTGAAAGGGGCCTTGTTTGACCCAAACCCACGCCTATATCCAGACAAATTTCAAGCATGGCGGTCAATTTGTTGTATTTTTTTCTTCAATTTGAGAGAGAGAGAAATGTGAAAGGGGCCTTATTTTTTTCCCTTCGATTTTTCCCCCTTCGATTCAAGCCTGTATTTTTTTCCTTCGGTTTGGTGACGGGGTGGCGTCGGTGGTAGTTGCCGGTGTCGATGGGGGTTTGGGGCAAACGGTTTTGGACCTTTTGGTAGAGGTGGGTTGCGTTCGATTTTTGAGACAGAGAAAGAAATGGTTCGGTGTGTGGAGTTCGGTGCAATTATTGCAGAAGATGATGATGAAGGATAGTGTGGTCATTTTACACCAATATTTACCTTTATTTAATTTTTTTGGTCATTCTCACCCTCAAAATAGGCGTGTGTTTTACACCTTCCGTCAGTTTAGAAGAAAAAGGTAACGGTAGCACTTTAGTCCGAAACCATAGGGAGGTGAACTGATCATTAGTAAAACATAGGGGGGTCATCTGCCAAAGAGCTAAACCATAGGGAGGTAATCCGTACTTTGCCCTAAAGTTTAAGTGGTTTAGGCACTTTCATATGATACCCTATGATTTTAGGCATTTTTATATATATAGTACCCTATGGTTTTAAACACTTTTATAGGGTAAAATAGTTTTTATTTAGGGGAAGGACGTCAGCAACATAATTTTCAGTAGAGATCCTTTTAACTTTTTGTGTTTTTTAACCATAAGGCCAAGACATGTTTAGGCACTTTCATAGGATTTTAGAGTGCATTTTCCTATTATAGAGTTTAAGTGGTTTAGGCATTTTCATATGATACCCTATGATTTTAGGCATTTTTATATATATAGTACCATATGGTTTTAGACACTTTTATAGGGTACCCTAAGGTTTTAGGCACTTTCATAGGCACATTTGTCCTTATGTTTGATTACAAAATGTGCTTGCCCTTGAGCTCAAAAAAAATAAATATAAGGAATTTTTTTACTAAGGCACCCAAAATAGTAACTTCGAGAGAACAGAGAAAAGTTACCATTATCTTTCAGCTCGGCAAAAAATTTAAGTGGTCATTCCACTTTCTCAAAAAGCAACTTTTTGAAAAAGAAGATAAATTTTAAGGTCAAAAATCATGTGTTTGCGCAAATAAATTTTCTACTAATATGGATCTTATTTAATAAATCTTATTGAGATCTTTTAAACGGTGCAAAAAAAATTGAATAATTATTTTTCATTTTCATTATATTTAAATTTAATATACCTTCTTAGAAAATTGAAAAAACAGGGTTTTGGAAAAAGCGGAACGAAGCCTTAGTACTCTACCTCAGCTGGTAGCAGTGTAGCTATTGTTCCGAAGCCGATATAGGCAACCGAGACGGCTTTGTGGTTGTCTAACCACGCGATGCATCCGTACTTGTCTGAGTACGAGGAGGGGGGCGGCGGCGATGACGATGATATTGAATTAAATGGGCCCACATTGAGGAACATTTTGAGCTTGGACTTGAGATCTTGATTGATTTCAGGATCTAGTTCTTCGAAGGACTTGACAGCAATCGCGGTTGCTTTAGGCAGTGCCCGGCCCATTTTGTGTAGCATGACCGCGAACGGAGATTCCAAGTTCCCAAACAGGACTCCGATAGGCAAATCCCCAAGACGTAGCTCCGAAAATCCTGGGACGAATTTCACGATGTCGTTTTCCCGCCCAGCAATATCTGTTCGAGGCATTAATAAAGGAGAATAGCTCGGTATTAAGTATATCATCACTCCCAAATGTTAGGTGCAGAATGGCGTTGGAAACCCTCTATAATCTCCGGATATAGTCCGAAAATTAAGCCCAAGATGATTAAGCTTGTGTTTTTGTGAACTTCTACAAAATGAGAGCCAAAGATGATTAAGCATGTGTGTATTTATGAACTTTCTACAAAATGCTTTTATTTTATAACTTCATTGATATTCGGTCATTCTTTTTTACTTCCTTTTTAATGCGTCTAGGGAAAATCGAAAAAATAAAAATTC
This sequence comes from Rhododendron kiyosumense, assembly GCA_019656275.1. Classification (NCBI taxonomy): domain Eukaryota; kingdom Viridiplantae; phylum Streptophyta; class Magnoliopsida; order Ericales; family Ericaceae; genus Rhododendron; species Rhododendron kiyosumense. The sequence continues at coordinate 23,823 of BPLS01024073.1, forward strand.
ATGATCAAAAGTTAAAAAGATTAACTTAATCAGAAAAATGAGGCAGAAGTAACCAGAGACCCAAAACAAATTACTTAACTCTTTTACATATAATAATACAGACAAGACAACCGAAAAATAGTTGATAACTTTAACTTTTAGGGGGGTTTTCACACATGAGCTAATTCTATAAAAAAAGACTTGCAGGGGTTAATTTCTATAAATAAATAAAAAAAATTCCGAATTAACCTAAAAGACTAGTTAGTGAGAGTATTTAGAGTTATGCAAAATCCGGTACCGTTTTTAAAATTTGAGTTGTTCGCCACTGAACATGGATTACCTGAATTGGACCAACAGGCATGGCATGTAAGAAATATTTAAGGGCCCACTTAGTCACATTGTGATAAATGGAAGTGTCCACCTCCATTGATGATGAAGTGGTGGTTTTAAGAAGCTTTTGGTTTTTCCACCTACATCATTATACTAGTTTAATTGGTTTCTTTGATGGAAGGAAACTAGAAAGCAGTGGCGGATCCAGGAATTTCATACAGATGGGTCACCTTTCGAGTACAAATCCGGCCTTGAGATTTCAGGGCTGCAAAACCATAAATCTGGGCTTTCAACAATAATTGAAAACTATAAAATCACTCAAAATAGTATCGATATTTTTGAATTAAGATAATGCAACGGAGCTTATCAAAAATAGACAAGAAAAATAAACTTGATAAGAGTACAAAATAAATAAATAAATATGGCACGCTATGATTACACTAATAACAGATTTTCAAAAATTCATGCAAGTCCTTTAAGAATTGAATTACTCCTATAATCTTTTTAATGATGTTCAAAATTTAATGTACTTAAGGAATTTTTAAAATAAAATTTATAAGTTACCGAACAGGAAGAGAAAAATTAAAACAATGTCATCAAAACATTTTGATATATTATGGAGATTGGGAGCATTGAACAAAACAAAAAACCATGCTGTTTGCAGGTTTGAACCTGCGACCACCTCCTTCTTGCACTAATGCCCTGCCATTGAACCAAGCATCAGTTTGCTACAAATGTCGACATATCTATTATCTATTACTTCTCCAGGTGGGTCACGTGACCCACCTGGTCCTACATTGGATCTGCCCTTGCTAGAAAGTCTTTATAAAGAGATATAGAGTCCCTAACCTAGCAAGGATATTTAGCCTATGGTATCTATCACTCAAGGCACTCAAGTCATGCATAGGTTAGAAGACACCTAGATCTAATACGTGTGTGTTCGGTGTTCAACTTGAACAACAACGGTTAGAGGTTAGTCCGATTCTATTTCCGCTGCGTATACCGGTATGATATTATTTATCTTACATGTGGTATTAGAGCAACCTCTAATTCATGTTGTTCAGTAATTAGATTTCGTAAAGTTCCTGCACATTGGGTAAGATTATATAATGTGATCAACATTTCAGTGACATACTTTACGGCAACTAAAGAGGTGTATATATCATATATGTAGTGTGATCTCTGAAGTTTCTCAATGCCATGTGTTCACATTTAGCACGCATAAAATCTAATGCATGGTTAATTTTCCTTTTGATAGTCATTTGCCCTATCTCTGGATCTAGCCACGTTTAACATCAATTGTCAGTATTACTCCAAGAAGATACAGAGAAGACTAATTTGACAATTTGGTTATATTTTCACACGTATCATGTTTTGGTCTTACAGACTTTTTAATTCATAACAGAGGGATAATTCTGTTACCATGATCACATCCATTTCTGTTTATTGTTTCCACATGTTATCAGTATGATCATCCTACTAGTTTAACCGATCAGCTGTGTGTATATCAAATGGGCCTATCATGTTAATTGTTATATAAAGATTTAGATTTAATGTTTGGCATGACAAGGGGCCTAATTTATTCAGAATTTGATCGGTTCTTAAAAAAGAAGAAGGAAGGTTTCTGTTGTGACTCATGTGTTTGATACTGATTCATATAGTCATAAAATGGATGAATTCAAGTTTCGGGCAATTTACCGAAATAATTTTGGAGACTTTTGTTGCTCGAGTTGACTTGATCACATGTTGTTATTCTGTCCAAGCTTTTGATCAAGAGCCGGTTGATGCGTGAGTATGTCACATTAAGGATAATTTGATGCCATTTTAAAGGTTATTGAGCATTAGTATTATTTGAGAATAGCCACAGCATCTTAAATAATAGTGATGTATGATTTCAGTATATAGATATTCACATCTAGAATCCAGTATAGTTGTAAGACTATATTTGGCATCTATCTTTGTAGTTAGATTAACAAATTTAATTATTTTTACCCACAGGGAGATAATTACATTTGTTAATCTCGTTTGGGATTACCGCATCAAAACGGAAGCTTGTTATGTCCATACATTTATAGAATCAGTTTTGATCCCTAGTACTTCTTTCTATACACCACTTCGATGAGAGAGAAATTTCATCTATTAAGTATGGATATACATGCATGTGGTTTATAGCTTACATCTCATAATGATAACGGTGATCTGTTACTAATCTCGGAGTTTTGTGAGCCCAATTTTCTTAATGACTCTGTAAGGGTTAAAAAAAAAAAAGGGGTGTGCAGCTTTGCATTATTTTGACAACCTTTGAGATCTTCCATGACATAAATCAAGGTATGCGAAGAGGTAAATAACAGTATTGAGATAAATGGGCATAAAGCGCTATTTGTTCAGTGTAGTAATGCTTTTAATGCAATGTGGACTTGTGGTAGCACTATTTTATTTAGTTTATCCTTACTGGTCAAATTTCAACTAAACCGTTTGTACATTCTTAAGTTTCTCCTGCCCATTTGATTAGTATCTCTTGCATGCCACTAGCTTGTTGGTTTAATCTGGAACCATGTTATAGGCATGTGAGTTTGTTCCTTGAATGTTTGGTTGATGTCTTTTGAGGTGACTTGAACGTCATACTATTTTGAGATTAGCACATCTTGAAACATTATGGTGTTCTATATTAATTATAATCACATACGGGGTGGTCGTTGGACTACATATCTATGTATGGCATCTACCATTAAGCTTGAACTGATAAGATTAATTATTTTTGCCCACGGGAGAATAATTAATTTTATCAGTTTATTTGGGACAAAATTGAAAATTCCACATCAACACAGAAGTTTCTCCCATTATTATACATTTTATGTTGATGTTCGAAATTTGCTAGTCTTCTTGTTGCAGTGAAGTAGATTCAATGCGTGTTGCAACCTTTACCCACAGGAAGGTTTGAATATACTTTATTAAGTTAAAGATTAGCACAAAAGTTGAAGTTAATTCATGAAAATAACTCTTGCAAGGAGGTTGTTATTTTTGTGATTTAAGTTGAGTAAGATAATCATTTGAAAGTCGAGAATAAATTTTTCCTATGCTCACAGGTATGGAGAATTCGTTCTCATTATTTTGACCATTTATCTTATTCATATAGTGATGTAAATTCATGCGTGATGCACCTCTACCCACAGGAAGGTTAGCATTTACATATAAATTGAAACTCATTATTTCTTGGTTGTTGTAGCCATTCATACTGTTTATAAAGTTGCTTCTTGTATTCTGCTATAAAGTTGTAGGAATTATATTGACTATCTATAAATTTCATTTTCTCCGATGTCGGAGTCATGATTTTGCGCTATGTGACTGAAGCATCTATAGTCACATAATCAAGTGCACAAAATAAAATTAGAACATTAATAGTGGGAGAAGTTTAACCCTTTAGGATTAATATTCAAAGTAATATCCATTTGGAGTTCTTTCTCTATACTAACCCTTTAGGATTAATGTTCAAAGTAATATTCATTTGGAATTCTTTCTCTATAGTAGTGGTTTAAGGACCATTGGAATATCCAATATAGTTTTGGCATGGATAGCATTGAGAAATCCAAGTGAACATGACATGAAGTACTAGAAGGCTACAAATAAAGGTTATGAAGTACTTATAAAGAACCAATTTTAAGTTGATTTACATGCATCCGGATCATGTCTTAAGTTACTATTTTCTATGAATGTAGAAATTAGTGGGAGCTATGCATGAAACTAGATAGCAGGTACTAAGGGTCTCAAGTTGTCGATGTTATGGTGAGATCATTGCTAAGTTTACTATGGCTACAATTTTCTTCTCTAAGATAAAGTAAAAGGCCGAATAGAGTATATCGACATAAAGTAGCTCATTAGAGCATCCGCATTGTAATAATCAAATGATTGTGGATAAGCAAACTTAACAACAATACTCAAAAATGCCCCACATTGTAATAAGTAAAGTTACAAATCTTTTAGCAAATAACCAAATTTCACTCATTCCATAATCAAACTTAACAACTTTTACCAATAATCAAAATTCAATAACCAAACTCAATAACTAAACTCAAAGCTCAATAATTCAAAAACACCACACATTGGAATCGTCTCATCGAGACGAATAATTTGGTATGGTCGGGTGCGTGATTGGAACTCGTTTGCGATTGGACATATATGCATTGTGTATTATGGGGGTTTGTTTTGTACGGGATGCAAAAATAACCAATGTGGAGGTAGAAGTTGTTAAGTTTGAGTATGAACTAAATAGATAATCAAATACTGACGTGGCACATTTTGGTTATTGGTTTTGATTATTCCCATTGCGGATGCTCTTAGGGGAGAGAGAAGGTCAAAAAAAATAAAAAATTTCGTGACCATTGAGCATAAAGTATCGAGCTAATGCTTGCCGGCAAAACAATGTATGTCATTTGCTAAAATATGACATGTTAGCTCATTTTATAATGTTTTCTCTCATTTCTTGCTCAATTCTGGTTTTGTCATACAATAAGTGTTCTTGGAGAATAAAGACGTACATGTGCACATAAGGTTAAAAGTACGTATAAAGATTATCCGTTGGGATAAATAAAGAGGACCCTAAATGACTGTTAATTAGTCATTTATAAAGTATATCTTATTCGGTTTTATCTGGTACTTGTTGGAAAGTGTCATACATTGTAATACGTGGAAGGGAATGCCTATTAGTTACGGCACTACCGCTATGATTCATGATTGATATTTTCTAATGGAGTAAAAGGTTTTAAAAACTTTTAAGTTATGGGCAATTTTAATTGTATGGCCATATAAAGTATTTACCGCCCAATGCAGTATACAAGTGTCTCGTGGGCCAATGGGAGAATGTAAGAAATATTTAAGGGCCCACTTAGTCACATTGTGATTGATGGAAGTGTCCACCTCCATTGATGATGAAGTGGTGGTTTTAAGAAGCTTTTGATTTTTCCCCCTACATCATTATACTAGTTTAATTGGTTTCTTTGATGGAAGGAAACTAGAAAGTCTTTATAAAGAGATATAGGGTTCCTAACCTAGCATGGATATTTAGCTTATGGTATCCATCATTCAAGGCCCTCAAGTCATGCATAGATTAGAAGACACCTAGATCTAATACGTGCGTGTTCGGTGTTCAACTTAAACAACAACGGCTAGAGATGAGTTCGATTCTATTTCCGTTACGTATACTGGTATGATATTATTTATCTTACATGGCACGCATCCCAGTTCCCCTTTATGTCCGCCCCTGGAGACAGTGAGAGGGGGCCATGGCATGAGACGACGTGAAACGGTTACTATCAGAAAGGGTGGTTGGCACCACGTGTTGTTGGACTAGTAGTTGGGCGTGACTGGGTAACGTACAGTTTTCCGCTACAGCCACCAAGGATAAATTTTGTGGGCAAGTAGGATACGGTTGACAACTTGACGCGGTCACCCATGTCAGCATGCAATTGACAATACGGATTGAAAGGTACCAAACAGATTTTAAAATTAGAAGAAAAAGAGTGTTTCAAATCCGAGATATTGGTTGCATTATTTAGACAGCTCGAATGTGTTACACGAATACCATGTGGTACCTGATTTGCGACCAAAAATTTCTCGCCGCAAAGACATTCATATAAACAAACAAACAAACACAGACGCTTACAATCCATGTGAGTCCCAATGTTTGTGTGAACGAGAATGTTTGTGATTCTTGACTTTTTGCTCATATACAATATTCTAGAATTACAAACACATACACAAACACTTTACGCTCATATCTTTTGATGGGTTCCACACACATTGGAGGTGTAGTGTGTGTGGGCCCAGTGACGATGCCGCATGCAAAGGAGTGGGTGCAAGTGAACCCACCAGAAGTCCAAAATTCGGTTATTCTAACGGGCGCATTGAGGTGCTAGTAAAGACCAAGAGAGGAATTTATTTACGGTGGAGAACAGCTCAATCTCACCCGTCCATTCGCGTAATTAATGGCTGAGATGTGTTTTTAATTTTTACCAATTAAAATTGGTTTTCAATCCGAACCGTCCAAAAGTACATGCGCAATTCAGCACGTAAATCTTCTTTACAGGACACCTTGTAAAGAAGTTTTTCTCAAAGACCAAAAATGTTATTCGGCTAATAACAGAATTATTGGGCCTCCACAAAAATTAACATGAGTACAACTCCCCCTCACTTTCAGTAGCAGAGTCATTCAAGCCTTTCAAGGTAAGAGTTTGTTCAGCTAAATAAGCTAAGTGTCTTTTTTTTTTTTTCTTTATCCAAATTTTTTTGTAGAATTGTATTTGTTAGTTTTTCATCCATTTTTTTGGAGATTATTACTTCGTCATGATAAGAGGAATCTAAAAAGTAAAAAAGTACGATTGAAACCTAATTTTTTTGAATAAAGATAAAAAAAAGCCAATAAGCCAATTTTTTCGTTTTTATTGAAAAAAAATTAGATTTCGATCTTAATTTTCTACTTTTTAGATTCCTTCTATCATGAAGAAGCAATAATTCCAAAAAAATTGACAAAAAACTAACAAATGCAGAAAAAACTTGAATAAAGATTAAAAAACAAGCCAAGTGGCTTATTTAGCCGAACAACCCCTAAGAGAGGCTCTGACCCCCTCACTTTTTTGATACTCCTGTCATCCTAAAATATTTGTCAAATCTGCAAAACGAGAATTAAAAAATAATAAATTTTAAAAAAAAAAAAAACTCAAACTTTTTTCATAAATTAAAATCACTCATCGATATCTAGTAAATGATAGAAAAACATTTGAATTTTTATTACAGAAATTGTGTTATTTTTAAGTTCTTGTTTTACGGACCAGATAAACATTATGGGACGGGGAAGTACTATTTAGACCATATATATCTGGATCAGATGTAAGTATTTTGAGGGTCATATATACTCCATACAGTAAGTCCCTTTGGAGATAAACTTAAAAGCTTTGCTTATCTATTTGAAACTCTCTCATGTCGCCTAAAAGTTAAGAAAGAAATTTGTGCTCTCTTTCGCCTTATAAAAGTTCTTATTAGGATTTCAAATATCGATCTTGAATAAATTTGATCAATGAAGTTATCGAATTTTACAGTTTTTTGGGAGTTGAAGGTTTATCTTTTACAAAGTTCGGCCCCTCCCAATACAAAATCATGACTCTGTCCCTGCCTCCTTAATCTGTTGTTAAAACTTAACTCAAACACACACGAACAACATAATGTTGACAAAAATGGAAGATAAATAGTCTCAAAAATCGAGAATCATGCCGAAGTCTTTAAAAAATCATTTAATGAGGAACCAAAACGAGCCAATCTACTAGCACTCTAGCATTGCCACCAATTGCTGAGCATGTCTATACAAACACCAACTATTACCAAAACTCAACGTGTGAGTACAATTTTTCCTATAATCGGATGTCCAGACAAATCTCCAGGAGCCCCAAGATTTAGAATATTTGGTAAGATTTAGAATATTTGGTCTCTGATAGAGGAGCAGTTCGCACCTTGGGTTAGGTGCAAGCACCTTTTGCATGATATATATAAGCTAGAGATACTTAAAATACTATCTCACCTTTTAAATTCCAAGGACTAGTAGCACCCCTCATATCTCAAACTAAAATTGACTATTTATTTTGCTTAGTATTTGTGCTTTAACCTTTTGTCTTCGGCAAAAATAATTATTTTCCACTAGGAAATATGAATTGGGCGGGTGGTTTGTGCAGTGGTGTGCGCAGCACCATGCTGCGCAAGGCAATGAATGGATCTCAATCATTAGTTGCCAAGATAAGATCTGAGCCGTCAAATATGCGATCCGACGGCTTGGAGCACCTCACAGCACGATACCAACCCAAAGTCTGAAAAAAATATAGTGTTTGAAGGGTCATATGACTCATATCGGAAGGATCAATTCTAGTGCATCATAAAATTCATCTTTCAGATAGTTATATATAGCAACAAAGTACACTTTCAATGTTAAATTTTCAAAAATAAAAATAAAAAAAATCTCCTAAAGATGCTCTCAATCACCTCATTAGAATCCCCTTATAAATACTGTAATATTTTACCAATCAAAAATGATACTCACACAACAATCCAAACACAACAACTTACACAACCTCTCACATACATGTGAGGCCCACACATAGTAGTGTGTGTGGAGCCCACATGTATGTCAGAGGTTGTGTAAATTGCTGTGTTTAGATTGTTGTGTGAGTAGCATTGTCCTTTACCAATCACTTTGGCACAATGTTTTGACTGTAGAATTCAAAACCCTTCATAATCCAGCAAACTGGTAATTAAGATTATAAGTTTATAACTGATTCGCAATATTAAACTTATAATTAAGTTGATATCAAAAAGGAATCAAAAATCATATAACGAAACCTTATTTAATTAAAGTGATATAGGAAGATTGCGTATTTTGATTTAAGATATATATGGAGATTCATAGATATGAGAATTCGATTGACAATGTTATTTTAGAAAACAAAAGATTGAAAACGAAGAGTCATTAAAAAAAAGAAAAAAGAAAAACACCTATTATTCAATTCTGCTCTTCATTGGGATGGTGTGTACGTACCTCATTTCGAGTTTACCACATTTAAATTTAAATGTTTAAATTTGTACAACATATTTATACCTAGTCGTAAACTTTAGCGTATTGAGTACAACTGTATCATATAGCTTGTAAAGCGTTAATAAACTCGAAAATAAAAAGATTACACTCAGAAAGATATTGAATTTAAAAAAATGGATAAGAACAAATAACCACTTGTTGTACCATTTTCTTCTCAAAACGAGATTAACCGAACCATAACGGCTGATATGGTACGGGATTAACAATACTAGTTTCTGGTGTCAAAAAACCTAACTTCTTTTTTCTTTTTCAAAAAAGAAGGCTAGAAGAAGCTTGGATGACTTAAAATAAGTTTTTTTTTCTTTTTTTTTATAGTTTTGGGATAATCATTTTGGAAATGTGTATTGCGGTTTTTATTCATTGCCTTTTTAACGCAATAGTGGGACCCATACCCAAAAAAACAAATAAATCTCCTACGCATAATATACGTAACCTCGAGGGGTTTGGTCAAGTGGGCATAAGAAAGTAAATAAGTATTTGTCATTTATAAGGTTGCATATGTTCGAATTTTACGTAGGCCAAACATCTATATTCTAAAACAGAGTGGTTTTTGTCTATGCATACAAACCTAGCGTCCCCTACAAGCATCTGATTGAATTCTCAATAGGTTATAACAGTCTGATCGAGAGAATACTTCTCAATATAAACATCTTAACCTTATGACAGGTAAATTCTTTCAATTGATTGCTTTTAAGTTATTTTCTTAAAAGGCTTAATTATCTTTTTGATTTACTTCTAAAGTTGATTTTCTTACTTTCAATTCAATATTTCCTTTTAAATTGTTTCCTTTGAGGTTGATTTCCCTGCAATTTTTATTGCTGCCTTTTTTCATGCAATAGTGGGACCCATAACAAAAAAGGCACAGAAGGGTCAAAGTCAGTTTCCCCTATAAATTGTGCACCAATCCTTGGCCTGAAGATTCACCCATTGCATCCCCTAAAAATCTCCTTTCACTCTGTTCTCTCGAATATCATTTTTTTTTTGGCGTTGAGGATGAAGAGCAATGTGTTTTCACTGTTTTGTGTTGTTGCACTACTCTCTATGGAGGTGGTGCTACTAGGAGAAGTGCGGGCGGTGGATGCGGTTACGTGTAATGTGATGGAGTTGAGCCCATGCCACGATGCAATCACGACGGGGGCACCACCGTTGAAGGCTTGTTGTGACAAGTTGAAGGAGCAGGAGCCTTGCCTGTGTGAGTATATTAAGGACCCTAGATTCAGTAGATATGTCAATTCTCCCAATTCCAAACAGATTGAAATAGCCTGTGGCGTCCCCAAGCCCGAATGCTAGTATATGAGAATTGTCGACTTTTATTATGAGAGTGAGAAAAAGGGTAGTGTTTTAATCTACCCTTGAACCAATTCTGGATGACAAAAAAATGGCTTCAATTTTCAACATTGTGGCCTCTATTTTTCTGGCTCTATCCTTGTTGGTATCTTTAATTACTGCAAATTGTTGGTATCCTTTTACGCAAGTGAATTAGAAAATACTGTAATAGTAGGAAACACAAATACATGAGATAATCATCAGTTCGATGAAGCTATTATCAATGAAGCACTTATGTCGTGCCAAAAAAAATGAAGCTCTTAGGTATATCATTTTGACAAAAAAAAAAACTTACAAATAAAAGTAAAAGGCAGTGGAATCTCTCCAGTTCACTACTTTGACAATGCTATTGGCATTTGTAAGTGTCGGGGTGAGTAAAGAAACCGTCAAACATCGAATCCAATCTGAACCAATCCAAACTGAAGGGCTGACAATGTTATTGGCATTGCCATTGCCGAGATGGATAATTAATCTTAACAATTGATCGTGAAATCCGAACTATTGATTGTCGAGATAAACGGCTCGGATGTCGCACTGCACCCTGTAGTGCAGCTGTGCTCTAATATGAAACCCAAGTCCATACCGAGGAGCATTCTCGGTTTATAGAGAATTCCTGCCTTAAAAATTGTGACATTATAAAGATATAGAGAAAGCTTCTTCTTTTTCTTTTTTTTTTAACTTATTGCCTGAAGCACACCGTGGCAAGATTTTTCCAATCAATGCAGGGAGAAAGACGTAGCTTTCGAGATTTTGAGATCACTTTTTTTTCGTAAAGAAATTGCTTGAAAAGATTCTTGGGGAATAAAAGCTCTTTTAACGGCGGATCAGAGTGACCTTTTAGTGCAGGGGTATGATACAAGGGTATAGTGCACAATCTGAACTGTTTAAAAATATTTTTAATAGTTCAAATTTGTTAAAAGTCTTATATAGGTAACCTGGAGAATACTTTCAGAAATCTATACCATCGATTATAGAGATGGACAACTTGAATAATGCACCACGTCCGTATAGTGCACCCCTACATTACATATGGATAAACTCGTAACTAATGGGGAGAACAATTTCAACCATTGCCATTTCGGGCTTTAAAATGATAATTTGATTATACTCTTCACAAAATTCAAGTCCACCCATTACCATTTCAACCATGCTACTTGCACATATGTTTTTCACATATTTTGCACATACATTTTTGTGGGACCCCGATATAAAATAATCCGAATCGCTCATCTATTTTAAAATGTTTTTTTGGAGGGTTTTCTGTAAAAAAATCAGTTTCAACAGATATCGGTAAGAGCTTTCTTAGAATTCGTAGAACAAAACAGAATGATTCGTCCTACGATTTCTGATAAAGCCCTTATCTATATCCGTTGGAACTACTTTTTTATAGGAACCCTCCAAAAAATATTTTTAAAAAAATGAGCAGTTCGGATCATTTTGTGGGACCCCAATATGAGCCCCACAAAAATGTATGTGCAAGATATATTCAAAAACATATGTGTGGGAATCATTACTGTTACCCTTTATTGCCATTGCCATCTTTGGTACAAGGTTCTGAATACCGTTTCAGATAGGATACCGATTTTTTTACTAGTACGATATGTACTGATACTGATTAGATACTGGGTACCATTTTGAATTTACCGCAACTACAATATATTTAATTATAACTCAAAAAAATTTCCCATACCGTCCTATTCATCATAAAATAATTAAAACTGCACTTAAGTTGACCAGCATTAATACTGCATAATTTAGACGCCACTTGTGATTGCGGCACCGGGTCCTTGTCCCTGAAATTGTGCTAAAATGCACCAAACTGATGGAACAACCGTACTATTTTTTTTGACTCTATGACACCCTCGACGAGTTAAAATTTGACTCCTTGTGAGTAGGTCCAGTTTTGATATTTTTTCTAGTTTTTTTTTTGGTTGGCCATACTTTAAATACGTTAGCGGAGGTTAAGGAGGAGTTGGTGAATTAGTCCACAACGAGTTCTAGAGACTGTTCATGACTCTGAAACCCACAAATGCCCACGACAGGGCTGAAACCTGGTTTCCCAAGAGAGAGGATCAAATGTTACCATTGGGCTACAACCCCGTTCGTCCGTTGGTTATCTAGTTGGTATTTGGTGTGGCCTCCTATTTATGTTTCGGTGTTAAAAGTCTTTGTTCCGGTGTTGGGTCGAATATCGTGTTCTAATTTTGGGTATTGGTCTCTTTTGGATGTAATCCATCTTTAGCATGCGTAGAAAACAAATAGATCTCCTCCATGTAATATACATAACTCTGACAGGTTTGGTCAAGTGAGCATAAGAAAGCAACCCTGTCTCGCTAAGGCTCTTGAAAAAATAAGTATTTATTTGTAATTTTCAAACTTAAAAATTATCTATAAAAATAATTTTTTTATTTTTTTTGCACCTTAAAAGATTTCTTTAAGATCTATCAAATAAGATTTATATTGTACAAAAAAAATTATTTTGGTAAGTCCATTATTTTTAAACTTAAAAATTACAAATAAATACTTTTTTTTTAGAAACCTTTAGTGGAACACACAAGTGTTTGTCCTTCATAAAGTCGCATATTTGAATTCTACATAAGCCAAACATTCTAAACGTTGAGTCACTGAAAGGCTTGCGCGGTCTTTATCTTTAGCGCCCCGAAATTAGTCGAGATGCTTGCAAGCTGACCCGAACCTTTGATTATAAAAATAAGAAAAAGAAAAAGAAAAAGAAGCTTTTGCTCTACGTCAAAAAAAAATTGGAGTCACAGGAATTTTAAGTCCCATTCGCGAGTGTCAAATCAAGATATATTCCAAGGGGTCATTTCTAGTTGATCTATGCGAGGGGTTGTAGGTAGTTATTTGTGAAAATATGTCCCCCAAAAAAAAAAAAAAAAAACTTACAAATAATAGTAAAAGGCAGTGGAATCTCTCCAGTTCACTTTGACAATGTTATTGGCATTTGTAAGTGTTGAGGTGAGCAAAGACGTGTCAAAAAAAAAAGGTGAGCAAAGAAACCGTCAAACATCAAATCCAATCTGAACTAGTCCAAACCGAAGGGCAGGCAATGTTATTGGCATTGCCATTGCCAAGATGGATAATTAATCTAAACAGTTCACTGAGAAATTCAAACTATTGATTGTCGAGATAAACAGCTCAGATGCCGCACCCGCACTGTACCCTGTAGCGTAGCTGTGCTCTAACATGAAACCCAAGTCCAGACCGAAGAGCACACTCGGTTTATAGAGAATTCCTACCTAAAAAATTGTAACATTATAAAGATATAGAGAGCTTCTTCTTTTTTTAATTACTTATTGCCCGAAGCCACACTGTGGCAAGATTTTTCCTATCAATGCCGGGAGAACGACGTAGCTTTCGAGATTTTGAGATCACTTTTTTTTCGTAAAGAAATTGCTTGAAAAGGTTCTTTTTAACCGCGGATCCAAGAAACCTTGTAGTACAGGGGTATAGTGCACAATCTAAACTATTTAAAAGTATTTTGAATAGTTCAAATTTGTTAAAAATCTCATGTCGGTAACCTAGAGAATACTTCCAGAAATCTATACCATCGATTATAGACATGGACAACTCAGACCGTACACCACGTTTGTATAGTGCACCCCTACATTACCTATGGATATAACCGTAACTAATGGGGAGAACAATTTCAATCATTGCCATTTCGAGCGTTAAAATGATAATTTGATTATACTTTTCATCAAATTCAAGTCCACCCATTACCATTTATTGATGTCAAAAAATGGCAATGCCATCTTTGGTGCTAAAGATGTCTATTGCAAGGTTCTGAATACCGTTTCGGACAAGGTACCGGTTTTTTTATTGGTACGATACATACTGGTGCCGATTAAGTAAAGGTCATCATTTAGCCTGAAGGCCCGTGGCCCGCCCGACCCATTGGGCTTTTACCCGGCCCGATTCGTAGTTTGTAATAGGCGGGCTCGGGCCTATGAATTTTTACTTGGCCCACTCGTAGGGCCGGTCCGTGAGCCCACCCAGTAGCCCGCCCGTGGTACCTGCCCACGAACCCACCCATTAGCCAAAAATCCTACAAAATCCTTTTTTTTTTTTTCTCTTGCCCAAGGAAATTTAAGCCACCCACTAGCCCGTCCGACTTTTCACCCGCTCATTGGCCCGCCCGGTTTTTGGACAATTGGATAGCCCGTGGGCCGGGCTTGGATAGCCCGTCAATTGGATAGCCCGTGGGCTGGGCTTGGGTTTCAATTTATAATAGGTAGCCCAGTCCGCAAAAAAGTAAAACCCCGGTCGGCCCTACTTGTGGACGGGTTTGGGTAATGACTTGGTGGGCTGGGCCGACCCGATCCGATGATGACCCTTACGATTAAGTACCGGGTACCGTTTCAAATTTACTCCAGTTACAATATATATGTTAGAAAAATGGGTCGGTTTGGACCGGACCCAACCCACATGGATCGTCCACATGGGTTATGTGATTGAGTTGGTTAGACGGATGAGACAAACTCCTTATCTCTATCTGTTAGGAGAGTTCAAATATAATAGATCATCTACATCTATTTGGAGACTTTGAACTCTTGGACTCTATTCTATAAATTCAGTCCTGCAGATATTTGGAGATATAGACAATAACAAAGAGTTAGAGTTTCATCTCTCCTTCTCCTCTAGAAAATACTCTCCTGCGAAATATCTTCTCTCTCTAGGGTTTCCATCTAAGAACTCTAGGATTTGCGGTGTGGAGATCAAGAGCAGACTCTGGTAGTCTCCTCTATCCGACGTGAGGAAAAGACGGTGTTCGTGAACGTAATCGGTGCTTGTAGAGCGGGCCTCAGATCGTGAAAAGCTAGAAGCAAATTAATTCCGCTGCGCTTCAATCGTACGTGTAAGTCTTATGTGATTTACGAGCTTTCGATCCTATAAAGTTAACATTGGTATCAGAGCCTGAAATGGCTCGCTCTCGCATGATCACCTTCGTTTCTGTCTTTTTATATTTCGGCTGGAAATATATATGGTATATTCGGCTTTTATTAAAAAGAGATCAATTGCAGTAGTGAGATAAATCACATGTGGTCCTGCCTGTTTGCTGGGTGTTCTATGAAGCATTGTTAAGCCTCGCATTATCATACGTGTGCGCCGAGAAATGGGTGGCAAGGCACCGAATAAATTATCGCAATAGAGCACAGTGGTGCTCCTTTTTAATGCACTGTTTTTTGCTTAAAAAGTAAACTGCCAAGTGGGATGTTAATCCATGTTTACAAAGGTTACAGTAGTCCTTTATTTCATGTAGCTTTTGAATCCTTCTAAGCGCCAGTGTTTTTCAACAGTTAGTGGTTGGGCTGTGTTTCCTTTAATCAAAAAAAAAAAAATTACGGTACTGTTTTTTCCTTGTTCAATTCCTTTTTATTATAAAAAAAAAAAAAAAGGAATAGATTTTGTGGTCAGTTTATTTAGAAACAAGCTAGCTGGGCTTTTAAGGGTTATTATACCACTGTTGGTATTTATTATAAAGCTACAGGAAAAGAAAAAAAAAACACTTGGCAGTTGCGACTATAAGTTTTACCAATCGAGCCACCCCAATCTTTGTGATTTGATGAAGGCAGGACCACACATTGGTGAAAGATTTGTTCTCGTTTTTTTTGGATTGATATAAATGAGAAATTATATCCTACTGCATCTATTGGGAAAATCTTAATTGATGTTATTCAATTAATCATTGCTTGTTTATTGCTGCATTACGGCGCAATCTATTCTACCCTTAGTAATTGGACTTTACCCATCTTCTTAGAGGAAGAGAGTGGTGGAACCATCCATGCCTATTCCGATTATGTGTTGTTGCATGTTGGCATGGATGGTCAATTGAAGGAATTAATATTTGTATGCGTTTGGAGATGGGCTCTCATTGATGATAGAGACCGGAGATAAACTTATTATATGGAATAAGTGCAACACCCTCATTTGTTTTTTATTTGTAAGAGGGTGAATTTTTGCACTTATGTTTGTATAATATTTTTGCCTCCCATTCTTGCATAAAATATTAATTAGGGACTTAAAATAACTAGTCCCATCCTCTTATTGATATATTGATTCATTGGAAATTTTGTCTAAAAATCGATTAAGAAATAATGATTTACACCATGTGTTAGAGTGATGACTACGAGCATTGCAGATTTTCGATCTCTATCCATGGTTAAAATCATTATTTGCTTAATAGGGTTTTAGGATAAAATTATTGTAATGTGCTAAATATTTCCAATGCGCAAATAAATGTAGTGAAATGGCCTCGAAGACTATTGTTGCTGATCTAGTTAAGGGAGAGAAACTGGATGGGAAAAACTATGACATGTGGCACAAGAAAATCCAGTATCTCCTGAATGAGCAAGAAGTACTTGAAACCTTGACCAATACCATGACTGTTCCCGAAGAGGGGACCACTGCCCAAGACCGCCGAAACATGGAAACTTATCAAAATTGGGTCAAGAAAGACCGTTGTGCGCGCTTTACTATGTTAGCCAGCATGCACAATGATCTTATTGGCGAGTTTGAAAACTGCGCTACTGCCCAAGAAATGTGGAACCAGCTGAAAATTGCTTTTGGTGGCACAACAGCAACTAGGTTGCGCGCGTTAACATTGAAGTTCGACAGTTATAAAATGAACCCCCAACATTCCATGCCTGAACATTTGAGGGTTATGTCGGCTATGATACGCGACCTTAGGGCTGCTGGTAACGTTCTGACTGATGAGCAGCAGATTCTCGCTATGCTTAGGTCTTTGCCTGATAAAACATGGGACCATTTCAAGCTCACAATGACACACAATGAAATGGTTAAAACCTTTAATGATTTGAAGTGTCATCTTGAGCTTGAAGCTGAGCGCCAAGATGCTATGCGAGGCAATGAGGTTCTTGTGGTTGAACCTGGCCAGCGCAAAACAATTGGGTCTAAGCGCAAAAGGCAAGATGGCAAGGCTAAGCAAGGAGTAGCTAGAGATAATGCGCCTAAGGAACGTGTTAAGCGCTGCAGAGGCAAGAAGGATGAATCCAAAGTCACTTGCTACAACTGTCAGAAGATTGGACACTTCGCTCGTGATTGCACTGAGCCGAAGAAGGTACCATCTTACCCTATTTCTCGCATAGATTGCTTAGTTTGCTCTCATGTATTGGTTGCTCATACTGATCCTAATTGGATTGTTGACACAGGAGCAACAAAACATGTAGCACGAGAACGAGGAGGATTTATCAAGTATCGCACGATTCCAAGCTAGAGTGTATTTATGGGGAATAGTTCAGCCGAGGATTTGCTAGGAGTTAGCACTTATCAGCTGAAGTGCAAAGTGGTCGCACACTTATTCTCTATGATGTACTTTATGAGCTTGGAGTTTGACGTAACTTGATATCAGTAGTGGTTTTAGTTGAGTTAGGATTTTCCTTTAATTTCAGCAAAGATGGTTTTTTAATCTGCCTAGATAATAAGCGTTTGGGCATGGATCTATTTCTAGTGGTTTCTATGTTTTGGATTTGGATGGTTTAAATAATAAGGCATTTATGGCTTTTCATGATATGATGTTGTTTCTAGTTCTGTGAAATGGCATGCCAGGTTAGGCCATATTGGCCAAGATAGGATGACTAGGTTAGCTAGAGAAAGCTTTTTAGGCCCACTCGCTAAGGTCAACCTACCAATATGTGAGTTTTGCATGGCAGGAAAAGCTATAAGCAAAACCATTCGGTAAGGCAGTGAGAGCTACAAGTCCACTAGAACTAGTACATTGAACATGAGTTTCCAAGCAGAGAAGATGTGATGGGAGATCTTAATCTTAATGAGATGTATGAATCAGAGGAAGTTACATGTGTTCTCAGTGAGGGTTGGAGTTTAAATCCTCATCCTATGGTCGCCGAGAACAGTGGGAGTAGCTTGCCTCCTAGTGGGAGTACTCCACTAGACTATTGATTCTCAAGATTCTCCGCCATGTAGGAGCCATCGTGAATGTATTCCTCGTCATCGTTTTGAGATTGAAGGGAAATTGTTCATGTGTGCTCCTCAAGAGGAAGATGATCCTAGTTCGCATAACGAGGCTTTATCTTCACTTGCTTGTAAGAAATGACTAGTTGCTATGGAGGATGAGTTTAGTTCTATGGGTAAATATCAGGTGTGATAGTTGGTTGATCTTCTGCTTAGGCGCAAGACCATTTACAATAAATAGGTCTTAAAGGCTGTTTGGTTGCGGAGATTCTTACAGCGCCTTGACACAAGGCCTAAGTCTAGTGGGCCTGTGACTCTATATTGTGATAGTACGGCGGCTCTTGCTTATTCTAAGGATCCCAAATATCATGGAAAATCCAAACACATTGATTTTCGGTTTCACTACATTCGAGACATGGTTGCGCAAGGAGAGGTGGTCCTAAAGCATATATCCACGACTAGTATGGTTGTTGATCCCTTGACTAAGCCTATAGCGAGGGATGTCGTCCAGAACCATGTTAGTAGTCTGGGACTTCGTAGGATTTGAGTTGTTTATGCTTTATTGAGACACCTTTGGATATTTATTGTTTATGCACTGATTTTTATATTCGAGTTGATTATGATAATAAAAATTATGTTGCATTTAAATTGTTATGCACTTACAATTGTGTGTCAAAAGGCATAAGGTTGACCATCTCACACGGTAACCTACCTTGGCGCTGATGGGCGAGCGAGATGAGACATAATTATACTCTTTATATTTTGTTTAGAGTATTGTCGCCTTGGTTGGACCAAGATGAGGTCACTCTTGACCGAACACAGAGTCTGTGTAGCCTTTGATTGAGCCAGATGGAGACCTAGATGGGGCGCAATGCATGCGACAAATTTGAGAGTCTCGAGTAAGGCGCTTTTAGTAGTGACTGTACTTATGTCTGTACGGTGTTTTTGGGAGTGACACAATCTTTAAGGATTACTCCACCGTAGCATGTGTATCATACCACATGTGCTGTTGTCGACCATACTTAGAGGAGTGATAGTGTGAATCCCTTTTCTATCACTGTGTGGGCTCTAAGAGTC
>BPLS01024074.1:0-27662 GCA_019656275.1 Rhododendron kiyosumense
AGAAATCACAAAGACACAAGATATACGTGGTTCCCCAAGATGGGTACGTCCACGGGCGAGGAGAGAGATGATTCACTAACCAACGTGAAGAAGAGATACAAAGAGCCGGCTATAATCTGTAACTCTAGAAAGGCCACCACAATATGAAAGCCCAAAAAAGATACTTTAGAAGTTCCCCAAAAGCCCTATTTATAATAGGCTACAAAAACGGGAACAACATAATTAACCAATGTGGGACTAAGGAATAAAAGGCATTCCTAACAGAGGGGGTGGTGGTGGGTGTGGGAGCGGGAGCGGGAGGAGGAGGAGGAGGGAGGAGATTTAGAAGAACAATAGAAACTCATACGTACCCAAACAAAACCCCCCAATTCTCAACATCGATCTATGTTCCCTCTCTACAATTGAGAGACCTCTATTGTTTTAATTACATTCCCATTTCATTTGAAATTCTTAAAGCAAGTTACGTTAAGGGAAAAAATGGGGGGACGTGATAGAAACAAATACATTTGTTTCTGAAAAATATTTTTCATGTGCAACCCAATACCGAAAAACAAGAATGGAAAATTAATTTCCTAAAAAATCATTTTCAAGGAAATTTTTTTACATTATAAATTGTTTTGCAAAGAAACAAACGGAGCCTAAAAGCCTCTACATCAGCTTTCTCCCTAACTGAAAGCCTCTCGTGCTCAATTGTGGCACAATTCACACCATCAAAGTGATTATTCACTGCTCCAGTGCCCTTTCCCGCGCAATATATTAGTGCACTGGGAGGAAAGCACTATGTGGTCGAGTCATTCCAATGTACGATGAAGAATGGCTCGAGAGCAGCACACGAACTGAGGAAATCTTTTCGGATTCGGTCCGCCTTACAGCCTTGCTTCCCATTGTAGCATGTGTGTGGCCTAGCCCATAAGGCCATGCAGACTTGACGTCATCCCCAGATTCCCCACCGTCCTCAAGTATATCACTGGCAGTACTTCATAAGTGAGGCACGAACCCTTTTGTTTGTTTCCTGGAACCGTTTTGGCGGGGTGTACTGAACCCACTACGTACCACACCACCGAGTGGCTCGCCTAAAAGCTGATCGAGTCTTTCTCCGCCGCCAACTTGACTAAAGGGCTTTGAAAGGCACCGCCACCCTTCTTACTAGCTGCACAGCTACGTACTGGCACTCAATTAGTAGCGCTAGCATGTCCCTCAGAGACAACCCACACTAGTATACAATGGGGTAGTAGCATGATCCAAAATGTTGATCCACAACTACATATATATGGTTAATTAGTTGGTCACGCTAATACCGTGACATCTTGCTATGCTGCTTGTCATGATAATATCACACTGCATGCCACGGTAAAGTTTTTTATAAGTACCTCGACATTATGTGTATAACTTGACATTTATACCCTCAACCTTTCGCTCTTGAGTAAAGTTCTCAGATTAATTTCTTCCAGTTTTTCAGTCCTGAGTAAATGACTTTTTGTACTTTCTCCTCTTATTCAACCACTCTATCCAAGGTACCGGAGGTCAAGGTCGACGTACACACGGAAAGTTGATCGAGCGATCGATGGGTGTGGTTTTTTTGTATCGATAACAAAGGAAAGAGGTAGAGGGATAGGCGAAAGAGAGAGCGGATTGTGGCACTGAAGGTCGATCGATCAAGAAGGGGACCGGTGAGGTAGAAGGAGATCATGAATGGGTCAAGAGGTGGTTGGTTGTGGTGGTGTTAGACTGAAATATATGGTGAAATTGGTTATCTTTGCATATGTGATGGGATGTAAAGTGGAGTCTTTGCCCATTAAGTACCTTGGGCTTCCGTTAGGTGCTAATCCAAGGAGGGTCAAAACATGGGAGCCTGTTCTTGAACGGACTCAAAAGAGGCTAAGCATTTGGAGATCGAGAACCATCTCTACCGGGGGCAGGCTTACGCTTATCAACCATAATTCTAGCACTCTGCCGATTTACTACATGTCCCTATTCAAAATGCCAATGGCAGTTGCAAAGTCGCTGGAGAAATTACAAAGACAATTTTTTTGGGGCGATACACCAGACAAAAAGAAAATGCACATGGTGAATTGGGAGAAGATTACTATGAGAAAGGAAAATGGCGGCTTAGGGATCAAGAGATTCATACAACAAAATTTGGCTCTTCTTGCAAAGTGGTGGTGGAGATTTGGCAGTGATAGAAACTCCTTGTGGGTAAAAGTTATTCGTGGGAAATATAATCTGGACCGGAGGAGCTGGCTTCCATACACACAAGGCTCGGGTTCGATTTCTAATGTATGGAGGGACATATGCTCAGTGGGAAATATTGATTCGGCCTTGGGATTTTCTCTCCGGGAGGGCTTCAAGGTGCAAGTAAACTCAGGTCATGATACTCTATTTTGGGAACATAGCTGGCTGGGTTCTACTACGCTTAGTGAGGAATTTCCGAGACTATATCGCCGGTCCATGCAACAGAATGTGGTTCTGAGCAATATTTGTGAAGGAAGGGGCAGTGGAGATTGGAATTTGCAGTTTAGAGGAATGCTTCGTGTCCGGGAGAATCAACAGTACGAGATCTTAAAACAAAGGCTGAATGGTGTGATATTGGATCCCTCAAAACCAGACTCGCTTCAGTGGATATGGACAGCAAATAAAACCTTCTCGGTGAAATCGGTATATAGGCAGTGGGAATCCCTTACACAGTCTCCAAACACCCTTTTGGGTTTGATGTGGAGGAATTTGAGCCCCCCTAAAGTGGAAATTTTTTCATGGATGGCCACTCAAGATAGAGTTGCAACACGGTCAGTACTTGTCGATAGGAATGTAATTTCGGAGATTCACTTGGCAGTGTGCCCATTTTGTGCTCTTCATGTGGAAACCCCTCAACATCTTCTCCTACACTGTCGATTTGCATGGGTAGTATGGTCAGGAATTCTGGAATGGTGGAACCTACAGTGGGCATGCTCACCCTCAGTAGCAAAGTTAGCGCTTTGGTGGTTTGAGAATAGGTTTCGCAATTTGGAAAAAGCTATATGGGAAGTTTGTTTTTGTGCAACTCTTTGGTCCATCTGGTTAACAAGAAATGATTATATCTTCAACGGAGCAACAACCCAGGCTTCGGAAGTTGTGGAGTTAGTCAAAACTAGAGTAGCCATGTGGATGAAGGCTAAGTTTGACATCAGGATTTACACGGTGGAGGATTTTAAAGGTTATTTGGATGGGATCCGAAAAGTGAAGGTGTAGAGTGAGTAGTTGAGGGTGTTTTATCCAACTTTGGTTGGATAAATCTTTGTATTTTTTGTTTCCTCATCGATGTACCCTTTCGAGTTTAATAAAAATTTCTGTTTGCCGAGCAAAAAAAAAAGAAATTGGTTATCTTTGCTAAAAATGTCGTGGCATTTTTTTTTTTTTGCTAAATAAAAATGTCGTTGGCATTAACAGTGACCTTCGAAATTACAACTAAATACTAATCCTTTCCTGTAATAGACACGAAAAATAATTGGCCCAGTACCGCAATTTCCACCACCAATTATTCTAGGACCACACTCAAATACACCCACACACACTACAGTAGTGTGTGTGAACCCCACACATTTGTGTGTGTAAGTAAGTTGTGGTCCTAGAAGTACTCTTTACGTCACGCTATTTGGTCATAAAGAAACATTTCTCTTAATTAATCGACAAGAAAGTACTACAGTAGTAATTTGTTTAAATTGTTGATTAATACTTCCTGGCGAAGAACATGGTTTAGAGGTTTACATTATTATATTAATTAAGATGAATATATATAATATCCTACAGGCTACAATGATCGATACTTTATCAAATGGTACTAATTAAATTAAATTATCAAATTGTAGCAACTTAATTAATTGTCGATTTCTTTACTACCATGTGACTTCCATTCAGGAACAATGATGTCTCTTTTATGTCCCCCGGAAGTGTTTTACTATATATAGAAGTATGTTCCTTAAGATTGAGTATGTAACCATATAAACAAGAATTAATGCTTGTTGAAATCTTAAATTAGTTATACAAATTGGGGGTTGTTTGTAATCAATGACGGAGTCAGAAATAACATTCAGAGGGGCACTTTTCATAGTAAACTAAAAAACAGAGGTAAAATATCTTTTTATTAAAATATATTAAAATTGATTTATTGAATTATTTTTTACAGGGAAAATGACGGCCCAAGATGTATTTTATTAATTAATATCCGCAAAAGACATACTGAAAACATTTATCAATGCTAAAAATGTCATTGGCGAATATTAATTATTAAAATACATCATTGACTGTCATTTTCCCTTTTTTATATGTGTATTTAAGTGTTACAAAGTATTTTTAATTAATGAATATCTCAAACAATAACTACGTTACAGGAGCTCCATTTACTACTAGTATCTCCACTACTCCTACGTGTACGTCACTACTACTAGTTGTGTCAATGGACCGGATTCGATCTTGATCTAAATCCGATAACGTCGATCCGAAATTCAATAATCCGAATCCGGTAATTCAAATATGGATCAGATCGAATTCAGATCGGATTAAATCCGTTATCAATCCGAATCCGAACTTTATTTTAAAAAAAAAAAACAGTAAATTTTTTATTTTGAAATTTTTTTTTTTCGGAAAATATTTTTTTTTGAAAAAGAAATTGTATTTTTTTGAAAAAAGATATATTTTTTTTGCTAAAATTTTTGAAGTAAAAAGGTTTTCAGATCGGATTCGGATTTTTGGATTGAATCCGAATGTTTCAGATTCGAATCCGGATTACCACTATCGGATTCAAGTTTTATTGGATTTGGGTCTTATTGGATCCGGATTGGATCTGAATCTGTTAGATCCTGAATCAGATCCGGCACATTGACAGGACTAGCTAATTCAATAGCTAATTCAATAGGGGCCAATGGTAGGCTCATAATAGGAAATTAATATACAGTCCATCACTCTACAAAGTTGTGCCAATTGCCATAAAGACATTTAGCATACACGTGTCTAGTATTGGATGGCTGTTAACGTGAATTTGTGCTAGGTGTAAAACAAGTGCAACAGGTGATAAAAATTCAGGAGGGGCATGTAACCCTCGCGGTCCTTCACTGTCTCCCCTATTTGTAACCTGCTTTAGTGCTGAAAACTGAATGTATTAATTGATAAAGTAACTCGATCATGTTTGTTTGATATAACCATATTTCATGATACTTGTTATGTCAAAATCTAGACAGTTGATCCGAGCATTGTCCTGCAAAATCCGAACGATCATACTGAAAGCCTTTGATAAGGATTTTCTACAAAATAAGTCCAAGGACCAGCGGTATTTCCGATTGGTGATCGTTCGACGATCAAGCTAGATTGGTGAAGTTGTGAAAAAAGAGAGAGCAAGTGCTATGTGGGAATTGGGAACAAATAGAAACCTATCTTTCCCATTACCTTCCCCAGCTACCATTTCATGGGTGACTTGGCGGGAATTGTAAGACTATGGGTGACTTAATTAGTGAGAGTTGTGGCATAATATGTGGGATGACCACACTGTTTCATGGGTTTTCAGACCTCGCAAGCCTGACGATCAGTATAAGCCTTTTTGAGCACCCGGCCATGTGCATCATAAAATGTATGAGTAGTTTGATAGCCAACTACCACCACAACCACCATTATCACCATCCCTCCATCACCACACATCACACGCAGTCACCACCTCTCCACCACGAACACATGAATTGAATACACGGAATTTTCTTGAATCGTGACCGAATTCATTCGGCTCTAAGATCTTCCCGATGTTATTAGAAATTAGCATCCTCTTTACTAATTGGAGGACACACTAAAACACACTACAGTTCGGGAGCTTCTTTCTTTCATTCTGTAACTGCCACCTACATTATGATGCTCCTGTTCAAGCTTTAATATGATCGGTTTGATGCTGCTAAAATGGAATTCTTTAGCTGCTGCATTGTTCTTTCTTTAGTTTGTATGGGCTTTGCATGATTCTTCCCGGATGTAATTTTGACTCATCTTCTGTTCTCGTGGTCAGTTGATCACCAACCACTCCTTTGTTTTTGTTTCGGTCCTTGGAGGCATATGATTGTTGGATGTGGGTGTGCCATCCCAGCTGGGATCGATACCCGTGTCTTCGTTGTGATGTCCAGAGGCGGATCCATGCTGGGATACGTGGGGTCACGTGCACCCATGCCTTTTTAGATATAAATAAATAAAGTTTCGTGCACCAGCGCAAATGGTGTTGTGGTCATTGCGAGCTGTGAAAAGCTTCAGGCATTTGGATTTGATTCCCAGCCCCCCTTGTTTTTTCTTTATTTCTTCATTTTTTTTTACCTTTTTCCTTTATTTTGATCTCCATTTTTTGTTCTACCTCTTTCAGCGTTTTTCTTTTTCTTCTTTGTGCGCAAAGTTTGCTCGTTGCTACGAGTTGTTTATCTCGTTTGGACTAATACGCTAACTAGTCTCTAATAAATTCTGCTGCGTCATTTTATTAGTAATGAGAAACAACACGAATTTTATTCTGAATTTATTAAGACATGTGATTTGGGCCCCATAAGAAACCATGCTTTTACAACAGTGCGAGCCGAGTGAACAAGAACGGGAAGAAAGATGAAAAATGGTGCAAACAAAACTCTCAATTAGTTTGTTTATGATAGGAAACTAGGTACATTATGACGTGCAAGGCACGTCTGTCATGTCCGTTGCGGAGAATGATTATGAATGTTTTTGAAATTATAAATGTAGATGAGCGTAGCAAATGTTTTGTGCATAAGTTTTTTTTTTTTGATAAGTACTTTCTATTATAAAGTGCAAACCCAACTACAAGCTCAAAGGGGCATTTCCCCGTAAAGAATAAGGCACCAATACATCAGAAAAAACAAACCTAATGCCAACTGAAAATGAGCAAGAAAAACTAGAAAGAAATCTATACATCAAAAATCCTATATGTGAATCCCCAACTATTGCAAAGGTCTCTGTTTAGTTGCGTCTGGTTAAGTCCCCTCTTCAAACACAAAGACTCTTGAACACAGGAAATAGTTCGACGTATAATCTGATCTTGAGTTGAGGCATTCTAATTGAAAACCCTTTGATTCCTTTCTAACCAAAGATTATAGACCGTAGCAACTAAAACAGTCTTCAAAAGCAAACTTCTAAAGCTTGTTCCTTTCACATGCTGGATATACCAAACAATGACTTCCGGCAAGGTAGAGGGCATTTGATTGCTTGAAGACCTTCTCCACATTCTATCCCATATCGAGAGAGCCAAAGGGCACTGAAAAATGAGGTGATGGTGAGTTTCCTAGCCATTGGTACAAAAGGTGCAGTCACCTTCCACATTCATCCCCCACCTCAAAAGTCTATCTTTAGTGTTCAACTTTTGTTGGACAGCCAACTGTAGGGAGGTATTCCCGAACGGATACATTTGATAGCTGAACACGTGATGTCCGAGGGCACGTGGTAAGTATGACAGGGCTTATCGCAGGGCAGTGCAGTGAACGCGATGTGGACCAGTGACATGAGAAGTCATTGATCCATGCAGTCTGTTCGGCTGATAAGGACAAAAGATATGTGAAGTCATTTGTCCAAATGTAACAACGTGGACCAGTTGCACGTGAGGTCATTGGTCCATATGGACTGTTCGGCAACGAGGTAGCCGAACAGGAAAAGAAGTTGCCCTAACTCATGATGCGGCAAGAGTGCTCCAGAAGGCTCCAGAGTAGTAATATTCCGTAGAGATGAGATCCCGAGTATATAGGATTAGGGCAAGACACCCAACGTGAGTGGGATATTCGGATGATCAGAGGAAAGAATCCCAAAAGGACTGAGAATCCCCAAAGGATTAAGCTGTTGTACTGATAAGGGAATGAGAATCCGTGGGATACTAGGTTTCTTATACGAGATAGGAATCCTAAGGCAACAGGGATGCTTAGATAGCAAGTACCCGTGAATCTATAAATACGAGGCAAACCTGGAGGTAAAAGGTACGCAATATTTCGTGATCAATTATTGTTTTCCTACTGATAATTAGGGTTCATTACTAGTTCGTGATACTAACTTTAGCATCGGAGGGCCTTTGCTACGAGAAGCAAAGGTGTGCTCACCCCTAGTCTGTTTTGCAGATTAGGGTTCTGGCGAAGAACTAGGGTTCCGGTGTAGAGGCACGTGAAGCCGTTGCAGCTTGGTGTTGTCCAGAACACCAATTGTTTTCATTCCCCTACAATTGGCGCCATCTGTGGGAAATGAGAGAATCCCCTGAAAAGATAACCATGATGGAGCAAGATCCAACGACGCCGTTTAATCCAAAGAACCAGTTAAGTGGTGGAGGGGATAAATCTCCACCAGGTGCTCCGAGAAAGCCCACTGGTAGAGAGGACAAAACGACTACGGGCTCCACGAGAAGGAGCAAGTCCTACTGAAGAGAAGCATCGGTGGAATGTTCAAGGAGTGTACACAACAGTGAAGACGTCCTCGATAAAAAGATGAAGGAGATTGAGGAGAACACTCGTTTGATTAAAAAATGAGAGTACGAAATACGAGAGTTACAGCGGGTATGAGATCACCCAGAAGATTCCGGACTCTCACGAAGAAATTTTGGAGAAGACAAGCGGGCTCTACTAGTCCATAAAGAGCCTCATTCACGAGGAAGAAGGAGCAATAGTCCTACCACGAGACGATATGAAGCTTCCCCACGAAGAAGGAGAAGTAGAAGTAAAGACCGAACACTAGAAAGGCGAAGGGCTTCTTCACGAAAAAGAAGGAGCAGAGAGCGAAGTTCCACACCCGAGGAGGAAGAAACAAGGAAGCATTACCGTGATAGGTACGAGAGGTCTGATGCTAACTAGGCCAAAGCTACGGCTCACAAAATGAAAGAAAGTGAGGATGGGACAGTGTCTGCACGAGAAGCGACACGAAAAGCCCTGAGTAACATTGCAGCCTCCCCTTTTGCAAGGAGGCTACAGGAGGCCAAATTGCCGAGCAGAGTGAAACACGGAGTGTTCATGCTTTACGAGATAAACACGAACCCTGTGGCTCACATACAGCACTACCAGTAGGCCATGTTCATGCACGATGGTGATGATGTCATTCTGTGCAAGATGTTCTCATTAAGTCTAGGCAAGGTGGCCTTATCTTGGTTTCATAAATTGGCACTATGATCCATACAAGGATGGAGGCAGTTGGCTGAGGAATTCACTGCTCGGTTCTTGGCAAGTAGAAAGGCCCCAAAGACGTTTGAGAGTCTTTCCACCATGAAACAGGCAGAGAGCGAGCCGATCAGAGATTACGCAAAGAAGTACTGAGAAACTTTCAACTAGATTGAAAGTTGTAGTGAGGAGTATGCCATAGCAACCTTCAAAACTGGTTTGCCTATTCGGGGAGAACTGCGTCGCTCACTGAATAAACATCCAATGGCTACGTTGGCCAAACTGATGGAGTGAATAGAGCAGCACGCCAGAATGGAGGATGACATACTCCGCGAGGACGGCAGGATTGCTGCCGAACAGCCCAAGACACCTGCCAAAAAGGTGGATAAGCCAAAGCCCAAGACTTACAAGGAGAGGAAGGAGTATGGGCAGGCTAAGAAAGATCCGTACAAGGAAAAGCAAGTCCCTAATCCTAAATCCTTCTTTTCTATGACTACTGTTTGGAAGGAACCAATCTATAGGATTCTTTATCGAATAAAGAATCAGTCATACTTCAAGTGGCCCCCAAGTCTAGGCGGAGATAAAGACGCAGAACGTGCTACGAATCAGCACTGTAGCTACCACAAAGATTGGGGCCACATGACTAAAGATTGCAAGATGTACAAAAGACACCTTGACGATTTGGTCTCTCGAGGCTATCTCAAGGAGTTTATTCAGAAGGATCCCAAGGAGAAAGGGAAAGCCATAGAACTGGATTACGAACAGAATCCTAAAGGAGTAATCCATATGATACATGGGTTGGCCGCGCCTTATACGAGAAATGAGATTAGGCTATTACAAAGGCAGGTTAAGCATGATCAGCATGTGATGCGATTGGGAAATAAGAGAGGGCGAGAGAATGACGTATGCAAAGAGAGCTTAGTGTTCACGGATGATGATTTGGGGGAAGTTCAGATACCCCACAACAACGCTTTGGTCATAACCCTACGAGTTGGGGAGTATGACATCAAGAGGATCCTAGTGGATTCAGGAAGTTGTACAGAGGTGATGTACGACGATGCATTCAAGAAGCTGGGGTTGGCCCAAATGAATTTGGAGCAATCCACAACACCCCTGATTGGGTTTGGTGCAGGAGCAGTTTAGCCCCTTGGAAAAGTAACACTGCCTGTTCGGGCAGGATCAGTTGTTTTGAGGATAGATTTTCTGGTCGTAGAAGTTCCTTCTTCCTATAATGCAATTATAGGAAGAACCTGATTGCACAAAATGAGGGCAGTCTCCTCAACTTATCACCAAATGGTGAAATTCCCAAGATCCAATGGGATCGAAGTAATCTGGGGCAATCAGAAAGTGGCCTAACAATGTTTGATCTCCATCGTCAAAAGAGCCCCAAAGGCCCACTACGTTCATACACTGGAAGTACCAGATCAACCGACTATCGAGGATGTTGGAAGATGCCCGGCTGATAAGGTAATCGAGGGCTTGGACAAATTCAGATCAATGAGGCTGATCCTGAAAGATATTTTTTGATTGGGGAATTATTACTAGCAGAGGAAAAGACTGAATCGATACAGTTTCTGAAGGAATATGTCGACGTATTTGCATGGGTACCAGAAGAGATGCCCGGCGTAGATGCTGATATAATCTGTCACCATTTGAATGTTGACCCTTAGCATAAGCCAGCCATTCAGAGAAAACGTAGGGCAGCCGTGCAGCATGTGGATGCTGTTGTTGAAGAAGTCAATCGCCTGCTGGAGGCAAAAGCAATACGTGAAGTTTACTACCTCGAATGGTTGTCCAACACTATGGTCGTGAAAAAGAAGAATGGGAAGTGGTGTGTCTGTGTGGACTTCACAGACCTGAACAAAGCATGTCCCAAGGACAGTTTTCCTCTCCCAAGGATAGACCAGTTGGTTGACGCAACAGCTGGCTATGAGCGAATGAGTTTTCTTAATGCATATCGAGGATATCATCAAATTGCTATGTTTGGGCCCGATCAGGAGAAGACGTCTTTATCACTCCACAAGGATTGTACTGCTATAGTATTATGCCATTTGGGCTGAGAAACGCTGGGGCAACATACTAAAGGCTTGCAACTATCATGTTCAAAAAGCTACTTGGAAAAACTATAGAGGTCTACATAGACGATATGGTAGTGAAGAGTTGAGATAGGCGAGGGCATATTACGGATTTGAGAGAAGTCTTTGAAATCTTGAGGAAGAACAAGCTAAAGCTTAACGCCTCGAAATGTGCATTTGGGGTTGGTTCTGGGAAGTTCCTAGGGCATCTGGTGACCATGAGGGGAATTGAGGCCAATCCAGATCAAATTGCAACCCTGCAGAGGCTGCAAAGTCCCAAAACCACAAAGGAAGTCCAGAGACTGACTGGGATGGCTGCGGCACTTAATAGATTTATCAGCAGATCAAGTGACAAGTGCAGACCTTTTTTTCAGTTACTGAAGAAGAGGGAAGGGTTTGAATGGGGAGCAGAATGTGAGCTAGCTTTCCAGGACCTGAAGAAGTATCTGGCTGAGCCTCCACTTTTGTCAACCCCACAGCCAGGTGAGTCTTTGATTTTGTACTTAGCTGTTTCTGAGCATGCTATGAGTGCAATCCTGTTAAGGGATTTGGGGACCGAGCAAATCCCAATATATTATGTTAGTAAGACACTGCTGGATGCAGAGACGAGATATCTGCCCCTAGAAAAACTTATCCTGGCACTTAGGACAGCAACGAGGAAACTGTCACACTACTTCCAAAGCCACAGGGTTGTGGTTTATACTGAATTTCCATTGAAGTCACTGCTACGAAAGGTAGATTTTTCAGGAAGAATCTCGACGTGGTCCGTCGAGTTAAGCCAATATGATATTGATTATCAACCACGTACAGCAATCAAAGGCCAGGTGTTGGCTGATTTTGTGGCAGAGTTTTCTCCCACAGTAGCTCCCCTGCCTCCTACGAAAAAGGAATAAGAGAATAAGACATTGTCCACGAAGGATAAAGTTTCAGTCGAACAGGACGATAAAGAGTGGAAATTGTTCATAGACGGATCAGCTTGTAATACTGGTTTAGGAATAGGGGTTGTCCTTTTTCCTCTTGGAGGAGTGATGATAGAATTGTCTGTTCGGCTTGGTTTCAATGCATCAAATAATGTGGCGGAGTACGAGGCACTCCTAGCTGGATTGAGAAGTGCAAAGACTCTGAAAGCAAAACGAGTAAGGGTGCATTGTGATTCATAGCTTGTAGTTAATCAGCTGTCCGGGGAATATTAGGCCCGGAATGAGAAGATGGCGGCATATGTGGAAGCGGCGAAAGATTTACTTGATACCTTTGAAATGGTCCACATTGAACAGATAAGTTCTGGACAGAATGCCCATGCCGATTCCCTAGCATGGCTGGCTGCCGCAGTTCCAACTGAACTCAAGCGAATGGTAGCAGTTGAGTATCTGACGGAGCCAAGCATTGGGAGGAGCGTGGAGTTAGTCTTGGACGTGAACCAAGGTCCAAGTTGGATGGACCCGATCGTGGAGTTTTTACAAGATGAAATACTCCCCGTCGATAAAAAGGAAGCTCATAAGATCAAAACCAAGTCTGCAAGATTTTGGCTGTCACCAGAGGGGAAGCTTTATAGAAACTCCTTCACAGACCCGTATTTGCTATGAGTGCACCCAGAGATGGTGCAAAAATTTCTTCACAAAATTCATGAAGGAACGTGTGGGAGTCATGCTGGGGGCAGATCCATCGCCCACCGAACAATTACCCAAGGCTACTGGTGGCCATATATGCAGGAAGATACAAAGATATATGTAAAAATTTGTGAGAAGTGTCAGAAATTCTCACCAATGATTCGAACACCAACTGAGGATCTGGTGCCTTTGACAAGTCCTTGGCCGTTTGCTCAATGGGGAATGGACATCGTGGGTCCACTGCATAAAGCAACTGGGAATCGAAAATTCCTCTTAGTTGCGACAGATTATTTTACTAAGTGGATTGAGGCAGAACCATTGGCCAAAATCACCGAACCTATGATAGAGAGGTTCGTGTGGAAGAGTATCATTACTCGATTTGGGGTCCTCTATGCTTTGATTACAGATAATGGGTCCCAATTTCAGAAGAAATTCAAGGCTTTTTGTGCCCAGTATGAAATCTGGAATTACTATTCAACTCCAGCCTACCCTCAGAGTAATGGGCAGGCAGAAGCATCTAACAAAACCATTCTTGACGGGATCAAGAAGAGGTTGGATACGGCCAAGGGGAAATGGCTCGATGGATTGCCTCTTGTTTTATGGGCACATAGGACAACTCCTAAGAGGTCTACGGGAGAGACCCCGTATTCATTGGCATACGGCACAGAGGCAGCCATACCTTTAGAAGTGGGCCTTCCAACCAATAGGACTGTATTGGTTGAAAGTGGGGGCAATGACAGAGCCCTTGAAATTGAGCTTGATCTCGCCGAGGAGAGGAGAGAAAGGGCCCTAGTCCATTTGGCCTCTTATCAGGAACAACTGATGAAGAGCTATAATAAGCACGTTCACCCTCGAGAGTTTGGTGTTGGGGACCTTGTACTATGAAAGGTGCTCGGCAACACCAAGGTGGCCAACAAAGGCAAGCTGGTGGCCAACAAAGGCAAGCTAGGGGCCAACTGGGAAGGCCTGTATCGAGTAACAGAGATTGTGGGCATAGGGGCCTACAGATTGGCTAATCTGGATGGCAATCCAATTCCGAGGCCATGACATGTCCATAATCTGAGAAAATTCTTTATTTAGAATAATTGAGTTTTATTTTAGATTGCACTACGCGATTGTGTGGGAATTACGAATAAAATTCCCTTGTTTTTCTTATTTTATGTGATAGTTTGTTCTGTTTTAGTTGCAAAAGGTACGAGTAAGTGTCCCTTTGAGTTCGAGTTTATGAATAAAATCTTTTATATCCAATTTTTTGAATTCTCGTTGTAGAAATATGAAATATGGAGTTTTGCTTTATTTTCCTTTTTTCATATTGGGGAGCAAGGGATTGGCACGAATGCCGTACACGAAATATCAAAAAGTATGAGAAACTGGAACAACTTGCAATATGTACGAGATACTTAAAGTACGAAATACTTACAAAATTCTAAGTACGAACATACTTAGTATAATCCAAGTACGAAATACCTGGGTGTTAGGCATAACGAGATATGTCAAATACTTATACAATTCTAAGTACGAATATACTTGGTAAAATCCAAGTATGAAATGCTTGGACAAAACTAAGTACGAGAGACTTAAATGCATACGAACATATGCAGTCTGGGCAAATAACTTGTGGTAGAAGTTTAAAGCTTAGAACAACGAAACATACACAGCGTATGAACAAAATGCTATGCAAAAGAGTAAGATACATCAAGCACGAAGTACTTTGATAAGCTAAAAACGAAATATTTGGCTTAAACAAGCACATGTTGACTAAGATATTATAGCACGAGATGCTCAAAAACGAGTTTGAGGTACTTATAGAGATTAAAACTATAGGGTAACTCTGCCAAACATGCTTGTCAATAACTGCATCTGTACCGAACGAATATGAGATATCCGAAAGCTAAAACAAAACGGCCACGAAGGGCTGAGCAACAGACAAAAACCAAAAGTTATGCCACGAAGGGCCGAATACTTGTATCATCAAAAGAAAGAAAGAGGGATGTACTGGTGCCTCGCAGGGCTGCAAAAGGTACGGTCACGCAGGACCAGCGATATGCCTGAGGGAGTTGAGTGGGAATGATCATACCTACCAGCCAATTCAATCCAAGTTTTGGATCTCTAGGGGAATGTCTTCTGCAACCTCTGTGCTAATATTGGTAGCAGCACTCTCCTCCACGACGATGGTTTCATTGGTCACCTCCCTAACTGATGCGTGTTCTGGTGTAGCGTCTCGAGATTCCATTTCTATCTCCTCATCTGCATCTGCAAATTCATCTATTTGGCGATCTACATCATCAGTTGACGGCACGTCTGGCTCTTGGGGAGCTGCTCCCCGGCTGCTGGGAAGTTCGATTTCAGTCCACAAGGGAGAATCATCTACGATACCAACCTTGGTCAAATAGGCCTCCCAGCAAGCAACCCAGACTTGGTCTTGTAGGCCTGGTATCTGCTCCACGTAGCTGGCCGTGGTGGCATCATATCCTTTCTGATAGCCATCTTCGAAAGCAAGCTTCTTGGCACTGTCTATCTCTGCCAGAGCTTGACCGAGATTGTCTTCAGCAGTCTCAAGCTTGCTTTTCATCTCAGTAACTTTTGTTTTGGCTCTCTCTCTCTCTCTCTCTCTCTCTCTCTCTCTCTCTCTCTCTCTCCAGCCTCGATATTGTTCGGAGCAGCCTTGTATTGTCGTTCAAAAGCCTAACTCTTTCAGCATCAGCCTCATGAAACTTTTGACCAAGTATCATCATCTTTTGGATAAACTGAAGAAATACCAAGTATAAGTTAAAGGATTCTTTGGCTATAGTGATCAAGCTGAGTCTAAAAAAGAAGATTATGGTTACCTTGATTCCACTGACGAGACCAGTGGACACAAGTTTATCTACAGAGGATGAGGATTCTTTCTGCATATCTACAGGAAGTGATAGTCCCTGAGCCAGGGCCAGTGCAGTTTCGGAGGAGCTAGCGTTGTCCCCAACATTTACAGGTCGGTCCCCCCTCATGAGTTGAGGGGCCCAGACCTCAGGAGTTATTTGCGCGCTGGGCGATGAAATTTCCAGTGGCACTGAAGTAGCTGGAGTATCAGCATCTCCGGCTTCGTCACTCCGGGGACGTTTGTCCCGATGGGCATCAGTGGCCTCGAGGGAACTGTCATGTTCCTGAGGTGAAGAGGAGGATCAATTTGGACCGCCCCTGTTACGTTGGGGTGGTGGTGGAGCGTGCCCG
This sequence comes from Rhododendron kiyosumense, assembly GCA_019656275.1. Classification (NCBI taxonomy): domain Eukaryota; kingdom Viridiplantae; phylum Streptophyta; class Magnoliopsida; order Ericales; family Ericaceae; genus Rhododendron; species Rhododendron kiyosumense. Next base: position 16,018 of record BPLS01024074.1, read on the forward strand.
GTTGACGCTGCCCGACCAGAGCCACGGCCACGACTGCGTGCAGGGACAGTCAGAAGAGAACTTAGATTTAGAGGCTGGCAGGTCATTGTACCTGGTGAAAGAGGCGAAGCTGAATACCCGTGCGACGAAGATTGACTGGTGTCACGTTCGGGGGCTGACTGTTCGGCTTGATGTCGTATGGACCTTCTTAGCCTCAGACGAGGAAGTGAGACACCTTCTGAGATAAGGACCTTACCAGGCAGCCCAGCAATCGTAACTCCGGTGTCACGCCTCGAGCTTGATGGCTGGGGAGTAGTTGATGTGGAAGCAGTGTTGGTACTAGGGTTGGCGAGCCTTCTGTTGATGGCCCCTCTATATGCAGGATTGTATCTTAGCAGCACGTCAGCATTACGACCCCTACCAGCTATTCGGGTGCCAGGCTCCCCTGTGTATCTCAGAACTCTGTTAATGTCCTCTGTTCGGACGTGACTCGGAACGCGTCTGGGCCTTTTGTTGGCGTTGTCAGCTGCAAAGTCGAAATCCAAAACGAAAATTAAAAGCATGGAAAAGCTACGAGAAAGCAGTAAACGAAGAATTACAAGACAAAATCGAGAGCATACGTGGGCAACCCCATATGTGGGGGCAATGCAAACCCACCACTTGGCCGTCTTCCCCTATTGGCTCGAACGCTCCAGTTACGTAGAGGAAGTCGATCTCGTGGTCACGAGCAGAATCTGGCGGTTTAGCACGAGACCCTTATCTGCCCTCCTAACTTTGAAGTAATATGTGTTGTACTCAGGGTTTAATACTATATTGTACCACCACTGGATACCCCAGATTCCTAGTTGGGTCCCCAGAATCCTATTTAGGGCTATAATCCCCATTACTAGCCTAAAAACATTTGTTGAAACTTGCATGGGGGTGAGGCGGTACCAGTTCAAAACTTGACGGAGTAGTGGATGAAGGGGAAAATGGACTCTGCCCTCGACGATTGCTACAATGGGAATGCACATCCTGTCCTATGAGCCGCCATCCTTGTCCGCCCCCAGAGGGGCGAGTTCGAGCCCCACATTGTCAGGGATAGCGTATTTTGTCCTAAAAGCCGCCATGGCTGTAGGATTCTCACAAAGTTTTCTAAACTTACTAGGTTTGGGAGTATTATCGTTTCCATCCGCCATGGATACTTTGGAAGCTTTACGAATCTAAGAAATAAAACCCTAACGGCAGGAGGATCTGAGGATAAGAAACCTCAGAAATAAAGCGAAGGAAAGAGAGAATAAGAGTCTTACGAAACTTTTGCAGCGGTTGCTCGAGATGCAATCAAAGTAACAGGCGGCGGCGATGGCGGTTGCACCTCTCGTTTGATTTTCGAGAAAGTGGGAAAGAGGGTCTGAGTTTTGGTAAGGGAATCCAAAAAACCCCTTTTCTGAGAATTTAAAACAAAGCAGACGGAGACAAAATGTCTCTCTTCACTCCATTTCATAAAAAGTAACGGAAGACGAATATTGTTCTAACGCCGTTTGAAAAACGTCAGTTCAAAGTTAATGAAGGGTACGCAAAACGTGCCACGTGGGCTCATCACCCCAAAATGGTATAATGAGTAAGCCGCCAAAAAAACATTAAAGGATTTGGGTTTTTAAACCTATGTAAGATCCGAGGAGCTCGGCTCAAAGTTCAACATCAAGCTTCACTTGTAACCCCCGAACAGTGGTCACAGGCAAAGCTGGGGAGCAATTGTAGGGAGGTATTCCCGAATGGATACATTTGATAGCCGAACACGTGATGTTCGAGGGCACGTGGTAAGTATGACAGGGCTTATCGCCGGGCAGTGCGGTGAACGGCGATGTGGACCAGTGACATGAGAAGTCATTGATCCATGCAGTCTATTCGGCTGATAAGGACAAAAGACATGTGAGTCATTTGTCCAAATGTAACGACATGGACCAGTTGCACGTGAGGTCATTGGTCCATATGGACTGTTCGGTAATGAGGTAGCCGAACAGGAGAAGAAGTCGCCCTAAATCATGACGCGGTAAGAGTGCTCCAGAAGGCTCCAGAGTAGTTATATTCTGTAAAGATGAGATCCTGAGTATATAGGATCAGGGCAAGACACCCAACGTGAGTGGGATATTCGGATGATCAGGGGAAAGAGTCCTAAAAGGACTGAGAATCCCAAAAGGATTAAGCTGCTGTACTGATAATGGAACGAGAATCCGTGGGATACTAGGTTTCCTATGCGAGATAGGAATCCTAAGGCAACAGGGATGCTTGGATAGCAAGTACCCGTGAATCTATAAATACGAGGTAAACCTGGAGGTAAAAGGTACGCAATATTTGGTGATCTCTTATTGTTTTCCTACTGATAATTAGGGTTCATTACTAGTTCGTGATACTAACTTTGGCATCGGAGGGCCTTTGCTACGAGAAGCAAAGGTGCGCTCACCCCTGGTCTGTTTTGCAGATTAGGGTTCTGGCGAAGAACTAGGGTTTCGGTGTAGAGGCACGTGAAGCTGTTGCAGCTTGGTGTTGTCCAGAACACCAATTGTTTTCATCCCCCTACACCAACCACACAATGAAGGACCATTTAGGGACATTCTTTTTATACCAAACCACCGGAGCCCAATCCTGTACTGGTAGTTTGACCTTGATAGCTTCCCATGCAGAGAAAATTGAAAAGCCATTGGGACGAGGGAGCCACACAACTGAGTCTTCTTGTAAGCAGTTAGGCTGAAAATCTGGAGGGGTGTGAGCTACTATAAATTGAGTAACCCTATTCCTTTGCCTAGGCCATCTCCAAGCCCTATTGTGAATAATAGAGGAAACCTTTGCAAGCAAAGACCTGCCAAGATTGTACACAACACTCGCACCAAGTCTTTCAAAAAAGGGTCCAAGAGGGTACCAATTATCCAACCATAAGTGAGTATTCTGACCAGTCCCAATCTGATACCTGATGAGGGTTTGACCTAAACTCCTGAGATTCAACACCTTTCTCATTGTCCATGAGGCATCACTTGGGATGTCATGGACCAAAAACATTGACCTTTGATAATATAAGTATGTATCCATTTCACCCAGAGAGTGTCAGCTTTATTGCAAATGGCCCAAAGGTGTCTAAGCATTATGGCTTTATTCCATTCCTTTATCCTCCTAAAAAAAAGACCACCCTCCTTCTTAGGGCTGCAAACATGGTCCCATTTAAACTTGGCAGCAGAGGACTTCATCTCTAACCCTGACCAAAGGAAAGCCATCAGTGAACTCTCAATTTCTTTGATGGTTTTGCTAGGAATAACAAAGATGGAGCTCCAGTAGACTTGAACAGAAAAGAGCACTGATTGTATGAGCTGTGCTCAACCTCCATATGAAACTGGCCTATTTGACCACGTCTGTATCCGTTTCAAAATTTTCTCCTTAAGAATCAAACAGTCAGCAGCTTTTAAACGAATAGATATGAGAGGAACCCCAAGGTACTTGACAGGGAGGTGGGCTTCAGGAATGGGTAGAATGAAACTCGAAGCCAGCTTGACAGTCTCAGAAACCCCAACATAAAATATAGAGCTCTTTTGCATGTTAGGTTTGAGACCAGAGAAGGAGTAAAAATCTGTCAACAATTGATTAATAGACTGAAAGAGTCTTGAGAAGCACCACACAGGATGAACAGACCGTCTGCAAACATCGAGTGAGTCAGGCCTAGACTTCTGCATTTAGGATGGAAACCAAAAGGACCCATTTCCACTCTAGAATGAAGAATAGCTGTAAATGCTTCCATCACAAAGAGGAAAGGATAGGGAGACAGAGGGTCACCTTGTCTCAAACCTCTCTTGCCTTGAAAATAACCTTCCAAAGACCCATTGATAACAACAGAATATTTAGCTGATCAGACACAACTTTTGACCCAATTAATGAATGCAAAGGGAAAGCCCATTAGGTGCATAATGTCAAAGAGGAAAGACCATTCCGTTGAATCGTAAGCCTTCATCAAGTCAATCTTAATAGCACTCCGAGGCTCACCATCATCCCTGTGATAGCCCCTAAGTAGTTCTTGCATGAGCAAGACATTATCCACTATAGATCTATTCTTAACAAAAGCAAACTGAGATTGATTGATAAGACTAGGGAGGAGAGGTTGTAATCTGTTAGCCAACACCTTAGTAATGCATTTATATACTACGTTACAACAAGAAATAGGCCTATAGTCTTTGATGGAGGTAGGAGAATGGACCTTAGGAACAAGAGAAATAGCTGTAGCATTCCAAGCTGGGGGCATGATACTGGACACAAAGAATGACTGAACAACAGCAATCAAATCAGCACCCACCACTTGCCAGTTCTTCTGAAAAAAGAGGGAGGTATAACCATCTGGGCCTGGGGATTTATCCCCATTAATAGACCACAAAGCCTTCTTAATTTCAGCCTCAGAAAAGCTTTCTGTGCATCAGAAACTTTAGAAAGCATAGCATTTTGAAGCTTGATCTTAGCGTCAACTCTATTGCAAAAAGGGGAACCAAGCAACCCTTCATAGTAACCCAGAATTTCAGATCTAATTGCCACTGGATCTTCCAAAATTAGGCCTTCACCATTTTGTAGACTCAAGATGGTGTTCCTAGCTCGGTGAGCACAAACTTTGATCACCATTTTATGCATAAGTTTGATCAAGGGTTTGATATACACAAGTCCAAAACTTCAACTCCACAGTCAAACACAGAACTTCAGCTAGCAGCCCTTCAGCAATTTGGCCCGTTGTTATCCAAACCCTTTGACTTATATCTCCAACCAAGAACCCAAAATCATTTACTGAAATAAAATCTGGGCACCACTAGCAGTTTTTCTAACTTCAAGAAATAGCAGCTCCATTGGGACCGCAATAAAAACTCAACAGGAATGTAAGGTCAAGGCTTAAATAGTATCAAAGGAATAAATATCCCCATCTTATACTTGAAAAAACAAAAAACAAAGCAAAGACCATAGACACAGTAGATCTTTAAATACCTTCAAGGAAACCAAGGCCTGGACAAGCACATAAAGTTCTTCAGAATGCTTGGACTAGCAGTGCCATTGACATTATATTAGCAGATTAGGCAAGTATAAAAGGATCAGAATCCCCATCTTCTACTGCATACAACATAATCTGGACCATGTCATTAAGACTTCATTCTCATTCTTGATCAACAACTGACCCAACATAATATTCTTCAATCTTCATGTGTAGCAACCCAATAGAGACACCAGATGTGGTTGGATGAAAAATTGACCAACCATTCTTGAGAACTAAGAACCTGTCAATTCTTAACTAGATGTTCACATATTTAAAGTTAGACCTTGTGTATTTCCTTCCTAACATCAGCAAGTCTCTCACATCCATTGAGTTAATGAAATCCAGAAATTCTGTCATACCCCTATCAATTCTTTTACAACCTGATCTCTCCCCAATTGATTTAATTTCATTAAAATCACCTCCCAAAACCCAGGGGAGAATGAATCTGATTTTGAGCATTGAGATATCATTCCACACTACTCTTCTCTCCACATAATTGTTTGGGGCATAAACATTTAAAATGACACAAGGAAAGTTGCCAACAATAATACCTCTGGTAAAAATGAAGTGCTTGTTCGTGATAACCTCTTTCACTTTAAAGAAGTTTGAGTTCCAAATAGTGATTATTCCTCCTAAAGCCCCCTCAGCACCCACCACTGCATATTCAAACTCGGCATCAAACCATATTCTTTGAATTAAGAATCTGTCCATAACTTTTAATTTTGATTCCTGAATGGGTAAAATTTCTTGTTTTTTATCTTCTACCAACTTCCTGATGAACATAAAAACAAAACCAATTCAAATAACCGTCTCACTATTATTCTTTCTTCTAATTATGCAGGAAGCAGGAAGCAATGCACACAAAATTTGAAAACATTTAATTTCTTTCTGAAAACTACAGCATAAATTGCTTTCCACAGCAATACAATTTCTGCTGAATCAGAGAGCTGTTCATAAACAATGCCTTCAGCCAAATTCCATATCGATTTCAATCTTTTATCTCGGAGCTGATTTTTCTGATTGAATTTATCCTTGTCCATACCTGCCCATCTTGCAAATGGACCAAACAGGAATGAGGGCACTAAGCGACCCAAAAACCTAAGGAGAGTAATAAGTACTACATCTTTTTGCAGTAGTAAGTGCAAAAGAGTTAGCTCAATCAAGTGGTAAAGGTGGAGGTAAGTGCCTTGCAATCATATCTTTTGGACCAACCTCCCGGTGACAAAAAACTTACATGAAAAACTGGGAGTTTATACAGATCTTCTATCTTACCATCAGTTTAGTAACAAAAACACCACTTAAGGTATAAGATTTCAAGTCTTTAGGGGCAAAACAAATTATGCGACGCACGAACACAACATACACACCTCGAAGGCACAGAACACCAAACCTGATCACGGAAATAAGATTAAAAGGGAAGATTCAACAAGCACACCCTTCCCTACATCATAGGCAACCCTTTTTTAAGCAAGTAAATAAATAAAAGAAGGATAAGAAAAGAGACCTCAGTAACACTACCCTACATTCATGACTAGAGAGAGCGATGAAACCTTCTCCATTGAGAGCTTTCCATCAATTTTGGGATTGAATCCAAGGTGCCATATTGCATTTCCCTTGTGAGTCGTAATTGCTATTATCTCATATGGCCTAAAAAAGAAATATCAACCAAAGATAAAAGTCATCTCAAATAATGATGCTCCTAGCCCGTTTTTTATTATTAGGGAAACAGCAGTAATCAGAATCATGGTACACTGAAGCACAACGTTGCCCTGAAAATATTTAATACTTGAAAAGATCATAATCACAGAGGTAAGGTTACAATGTTACCTGCCAATATTTGGTGCCCAAGCAACCACATAAATCGGATCACATGAAATTCTAAAATAGTGGTAGTGTTTACACCCATTTTTGGCCAAATTCTACACAGGAATTTCTTAATGGATTAGTGGCCCAAATTAACATTTTGGGCCTTGGTTGAATTAGGCCTCGATTGATTTAGGCCTTTGGTCGAATATATAGTGGGCCCATTCTTAGGTTTGTTCAGCCTAATTGAGTTAAAGCCCAAATTGATTTTCAGATCTGGGCCCATTTTTAGACCTGAAATTGACCAAGTCAAAAAGGCCATAAGCTACTTGTTCATGCTTGAGAAGCAAGTTGCTCACAAGTAGCTTAAGGGCCTAGAAGCTTCTCCTTAGCAAGCTGGTCACAAGTAGCTTAAAGGCCAAGCTGCTCACAAGCAGCTCAAGGGCCTAGAAGGTTCTATCTAGCAAGCAGCTCAACGGCCAAGCTGCTCACAAGTAGCTTAAGGCCTATAGCCATTTTCCTTCAGCATGAAGTAAGGACACATGGCATTCATGTAGCCCATGTGGCCCAAGTAGCTCAATCAGGTCTGTATAAGCTGCTTAGTCATGGTTATAAGTAGCTCAAGGCCTGCACAACTATTATTCTTCAGGATGAAGCAAGACCAATAACACATGGCATGCATGCAAGCTGTCAACACAAGCAGCTCAACCAGGCTTGCATTTTTTGCTTTGGTGGGCATAAACATCTCTTTTTATAAACATCCCGTGCACACAAGCTGCTCACAAGCAGCTCCAAGGGCCTAGGGATGCTGTGTTGCTGCAAATCCCTTTTGCTTTAATTGGTTTTTAGGCAAAAAGGATGCTTTTCAGACTTGTAGCTGTTTTCTTGAAGCAGAGAGCAAGGCTTAGACAGATGACACTTCCCATTGGAGCATTCGGAAGCAGCTCAAGGCCTGGAACCTTTGGCTATAAATATCAGAATTGAAGGCCTTGGCAAAGGTCCCTGACCATACAAGCCCAACGCTTATGCAAATTATCTTTCAATTTTACTTTCTCGCAAATGTCTTTATCTTATAGTCCAATCTAGCCCAGCCTAGATTTTATTTCCTTTCATTTCCTTGTACCCAAACTTCGTTAAACCATTAATGAAGTTCATTTATCTTATTGTTCAGTCATGTTTTCTTTTCTTTCCATTTTTCACATGGTTGGGAAATATTAAGTCCTTATCTTGACAAGGCAAACCACGAACCATATACGAATTCACCCCTTAGGTCTACGCAATTGTTCTAGAAGATGTCAGATCTGAGGCATTCAGGCCTTAGTACGAATTTCGACTGCAATCTAGTCTTGGCATGAGGCATTCAGGCCTTGATACAAATTTAGACTACAATCCAGTCCTGGCACGCCCGCAACATTACCCGATTTGGTTTTTGCCCTTTTCGCGGAGAAATATTTTGGCACGCCCGGTGAGACCCTAATCGTTTCAAGGGGTATGATCACACTGATTCATGTCGATTCAGTACGTTGAGATTCAACGTTATGAAGAAGAAATTTGTTGGCGCGAGGATAAGGTCAACGAACTTAAAGATGAGATCAACCGTCTCAACATGGAGAAGTATCGACTCAATCCTATGGAGGGTTGGTTTCTCAACGCACAACACTACTACAACGATGCAATTACAAGGCTTGAAGACAAAGTTGGCAAACTTGAAGATGAGGAACACCAACTACGCGATGAGGTAGCCTATCTCCTTAATGCTAAGTCACATGGCTATTCAAGTATCCTGCATTTAGGCCTTCCTGAACAGCCTGAATTCCAAAATGGTGGCTTTGGTGATTCCTCATACTTAGAACTTTGGGGGCCAAGTTGAAGAAGACATGGGCATTCAGACCTGTACTGTTGCATCGAATGAAGAATGCTTGTAGGAGTTTTCTCATCCCTTGGATGCATCTTTGCTTAAGATTGAGGAATGTCTAATCAATTGCAACAAGGCCACTATCAACTGCAACAAGGCCATTATCAATTGCAATAAGGCCATTGACGACTTCGGCAAGGCCATTGATAAAGCGATGGCTAAACTAAAGGATAAGTTGTCAACTCCTACCCCATCATCAGTATCACGGTTTGACACTTTAGGCTCGACTTCAGGCCTGAATATGTCTAAACAAGCCTTTAACAAGCACACCAGGCCTCCAGGCTTCTATTAGGCCTTAGCTTCCAAAAGCCCTGCACTCGGGGGGCAAAATTCTTAGTTCAAACCTTTGAGAATTCCCGACTTGCAAGGCCTGGGGGATAACAGTTTCATGCTTGAACGCAGCAACGAACATTCAGGAGTTTTTTAAAAACTTCTAGATGGAAAGCTAGTTCTAGGCCTGGAAGAGCAAAACGACAGGCATGTTTTGACGCAAGGGGAGTGAGATCTCAGACCTAAGATAAGCCAAAACATGGAAAGTCCAATCACGAGGCAAGATCAGGCCATTCTCTCCTCTCAAAAGCTTTCTCAAGTCTCTGTAGTGCTACCACATCCAGATTCAATCTTGGGCAATGAACAGATCATTGATGTAGGTCAGGAATGATCTAGGCCTACCATCAACCCATTGGTTGGTCTGAGTTGCATGTTCCAGCCATTCTAGAATATGAGGGACGACATGAAGAAGAGGAAAACGATGACACTCCAAGGCTTGATCAAGATTCATTTGTAATTGGAGATCCTCCTCCTCCCCCGGTTAATGAAGGCCTTTTTGGCATTATCCAGACTGCCAAAAGGCATTTCAAGCATAGGCCAACTATAGGCCTTAAAGCTATGGAATCGCGCCCACATTGGATTTGTGGGGCACATCAAAAGCGAGTGTAATTCACTTGGCTTACAAAGAAACACCAAAGTGGTGTCAAGACGGGCTAAGTACAAGGAAAAGCCCTTCAGAGGCCGAACATGCAACACCAAAAATGTTCAGCCAAGGCCGACCACTCATTGAGTAGGCCTTAATTTTAAGTTCATACTAGGTCTTTTCTGCAAAGGTTCAGGCCTGCTAATATATTTTCAGTCCTTGCTAGGTTTTTTCATGGTTCAAGACGTGGACACAAGCCTTAAATTGGTATAAATATGCCTCTTTTTTTTTGCACTAAATGAGGCCTTTCAAGCTCTTTCCTTAGGCCTGGGCCTCATTTTTAGGCCTTTTAACGTAGCTCCAGGCCTTGTTGTCAAACCTTTCATAGGTTTGGTGCTTCTCTAAAGCCGGGACTGAAAAGAGGCCTCGTATTGGTGTATGGAGGCCTTTTCCGCAGAGATAAAGGCCCTTTGAGCTCTTTAAGTAGGCATGAATCTTTATTATGAACACTCTAAGTGGGAATTCAGGCCTTCCAAACATATTTTTAGGCCCGAACATAGGCTCTATTGGAATAAACATGCCTAATAAAAGGCGATATTTAGAGCCTTCAGATTCAACTCTGGTATAGGCATTATCATCATCCAATTGCTCTAAATAGCCCTAAAGGATGCAGATTGAGGCCCTTTATCTTTAAGAGAAGCCTTTCATAGGCCTGTCCAACAAAAAGATGGTTGACATACTCATTCCAAGGTCTGAATTTAGAGAATATTGTCAAAGGCCTGGAGGAAGCATAAAAAATGTCTAATGCCTACTAAATCCATAAGTAAGGCAATCAAAAGAAGACATGCTAAAACTGAAATTGAGGCTTGTTTGAAAGCCAAAAATAGTTTTACTATTTATACACGCCTTGATCCTAAAAGTAAATAATCAAGGCGTTGGGGGGGGGGGTGTAATGTTTACACCCATTTTTGGCCAATTTCTACAAAGGAATTTCTTAATGGATTAGTGGCCCAAATTAACATTTTGGGCCTTGGTTGAATTAGGCCTCGATTGATTTAGGCCTTTGGTCGAATATATAGTGGGCCCATTCTTAGGTTTGTTCAGCCTAATTGAGTTAAAGCCCAAATTGATTTTCAGATCTGGGCCCATTTTTAGACCTGAAATTGACCAAGTCAAAAAGGCCATAAGCTACTTGTTCATGCTTGAGAAGCAAGTTGCTCACAAGTAGCTTAAGGGCCTAGAAGCTTCTCCTTAGCAAGCTGGTCACAAGTAGCTTAAAGGCCAAGCTGCTCACAAGCAGCTCAAGGGCCTAGAAGGTTCTATCTAGCAAGCAGCTCAACGGCCAAGCTGCTCACAAGTAGCTTAAGGCCTATAGCCATTTTCCTTCAGCATGAAGTAAGGACACATGGCATTCATGTAGCCCATGTGGCCCAAGTAGCTCAATCAGGTCTGTATAAGCTGCTTAGTCATGGTTATAAGTAGCTCAAGGCCTGCACAACTATTATTCTTCAGGATGAAGCAAGACCAATAACACATGGCATGCATGCAAGCTGTCAACACAAGCAGCTCAACCAGGCTTGCATTTTTTGCTTTGGTGGGCATAAACATCTCTTTTTATAAACATCCCGTGCACACAAGCTGCTCACAAGCAGCTCCAAGGGCCTAGGGATGCTGTGTTGCTGCAAATCCCTTTTGCTTTAATTGGTTTTTAGGCAAAAAGGATGCTTTTCAGACTTGTAGCTGTTTTCTTGAAGCAGAGAGCAAGGCTTAGACAGATGACACTTCCCATTGGAGCATTCGGAAGCAGCTCAAGGCCTGGAACCTTTGGCTATAAATATCAGAATTGAAGGCCTTGGCAAAGGTCCCTGACCATACAAGCCCAACGCTTATGCAAATTATCTTTCAATTTTACTTTCTCGCAAATGTCTTTATCTTATAGTCCAATCTAGCCCAGCCTAGATTTTATTTCCTTTCATTTCCTTGTACCCAAACTTCGTTAAACC
>BPLS01024074.1:27672-40197 GCA_019656275.1 Rhododendron kiyosumense
GTTAATGAAGTTCATTTATCTTATCGTTCAGTCTTCTTTTCTTTTCTTTCCACTTTTCACACGGTTGGGAAATATTAAGTCCTTATCCCGACAAGGCAAACCACAAACCATATATGGCCTCATCTCTTAGGTTGTACGCAATCGCTCTAGAAGAAGTTAGATCTGAGGCATTCAGGCCTTAGTATGAATTTGGACTGCAATCCAGTTCTGGCATGAGGCATCCAAGCCTTGATACAAATTTGAACTGCAATACAATCCTGGCACACCCTCAACACTAGTCGATTTGGTTTTTGCCCTTTTTGTGGAGAAACGGGTAGTAAACAAAAGGCTTGATTTCCAGCTAGAAAACCTACCTACATGCTACCGAAGAACATTCACCAAAAATCAATGGCTAAGATACCCAGCCAAATAATACATTACATGAATCAATTAAATTCAAAAGAATCAGAATTTAGGAGTCCTACAAATCAATTAATTTCAAACCCTAGTAACTCATCTACAAAAACAAAAACAATGCAATTTGAAAATAAAAAACTGTATCCACTTACCTGGGAATGTGGGGGACCAAATCAAGTGTGCTTTTCTCACTTTTATCGTCCTTCGATTTTCAGAGCGAGAGACGATATAAGGAAACATTTGCACCCACAAACCAACAAAGCATAACAAACAAACAAATTTATGAAAAACTAACACAAAAACAACAAATCAAAAGCGATAGTCTATGATTTCCGAATAACAAAACCTAAATGCGACAAATTGTCAAAACCCTACATCTTACAAACCTAGCTAAGCCATGATAATGCGACAAAATTGAACATGCAACACTAATGGAAGACGCTGGCGTGCGGGGTGTTTGAGTGGACGGCATGGGAGGCGGTGATAGGCACGTGATATCTTAGATATGAGCACCTATGTAGGGCGAATTAGTGCATTAGAGCGCGTTTTATTCCATTTTTCACTTGATGCCGTGTTTTGTCTTGGTTTTGTGTTTTTATTATTTTCGCAGGTAATAAGGTGGATTTAGCGCCAAGATTGGAATGAGTGGTTTTGAGGCCGGTTCATACGTTGCCGCGATGCCAAAGCAGAGGCGTAAACGTCGGGTGTCGTCGTTTGTATGTCGGGTGGTCAAAACCCATGCAAGGATCGAAAGTTGGCTAATTATGCGTGACGATATCGATACATGAATTCCCAGTATCGATACAAAGTGGTGCAAAAGTTGTCCAAGGCTGAACGGAACTATGGTTATCGATACACATATTCCCAGTATTGATACCGACGGCCGCAGCAGAAATAATCATTGTTTTGTCGTTCTTTCTTTATTCCGGATAATTGGGGTTTTGTATAAATACCCGCAGAACCTTGTTTTTAGGGTTCATACTTTTTATTAGCAGCTTTCTTTTCACGTTCTTTCTTTCCAGAGCTCTTATCTTTGAAATCTTTAAGCTTTGTTCAAGAACACATCTTCCGGTAACTTATTTTACATTTCGTTCTTAATTAAAGTTGCTCGTAGATCTTAATTTAGTTTTAGTCTTTTGTTTAAATTAGATTTCAAGCATGATGCAAGTTAAGGTTTATTTTACTTTTTGTTCAATAATGTGTGAGTAGTCATATAGGTAGGGTCGCGGGGTGATTGGCAAACCGTGACTAGTTCAGGCATTGCTCTTTTTATCAAACAATGAAAAAAAGACTTTAGATTGGAAAATACTTCCCGCGGACAAACCCGGGCATCGTCAGAGCCCATGTGAACAGGGAAATGAGGGTCCAAAACTCATTATTCGCTGCACATGTGTATACGACTACCATAGGGTCTCGCATCTTGTGGGGTATCTTTTTCAATCTAAAATTGATCGTTTTTTAGAACACCGAATGGAGCAGGTTAGTCTCGGACTGGTTGCGAGTGCTATGAACCATACGACCGTACCTTTCTCTTAATTATTTGAAAAGTACATTTAATTTCTAGGTTTTAGTTAATCCTAACCAATCGACAAGAGGTGGCTACATAAGAGCCAGTTCAAATAAGTACCAACCCAAGTTTGTAGTCAACACACATCACCGTCTCTATGGATTCGACTCCAGTCTTACTGGATATTATGCTGCGTCGGTCTCCGCCTACGCTTGGGGCAACCCTTTATTTTAGGACTAGGAATCCGTCAAGTATTTTTGGCCCGTTGCCGGGGACGTTAATGTGTGTTAGCAATTCGGGTAGTTATTGTTATTGTTATTTTCTTTTAGTTTCTGTAGTTGTTTCGAGTCAACATAGGTAGAGGTAAGCAATCCTCCATTGTTGGAATGCAATCACCTCTAAAGCGTAAGTACTATCGAGACAAACCAGGCGTCTTGTAGCCATTGAGAGAGTTCTGAGAGTAACCGTGGAGGAATAGTCTTTTAGTGGTGATTCATTTGATATCGGTGCTCTTTTCGTTGATTTAATAATTGAGCCACCAATGGTAGAGCCACCGATGTCGATGTGTAATCACATGCATTCTAAGAGGACCACTCCTCTCGGTCCAATAATTCTATCGGCCGAGATGGTGGAAGCACGTAATGCTTTCACCATAAAGCTTGGTACACACAACGCCCTTCCCCTATTTTATGGGAAGGAGAATGAGGATCCGTATGAGCATGTCCGTTATTTCGAGTGGTTGGTGCGCACCCTTGCCACCACTCCTCAGTGGGAGAATGCTTGCCTTAAGCTTTTCCCAGCCTCGCTCAAGGACATTGCGGATAAGTGGCAGCGGATGCAAAAGCCACAGTCTCTCAGGACTTGGGCTGCTGTCCAAGATTTATTTTACAAGAAATATTTCTCGGTAAATAAATCAAAGTACCTGACTCGCCAAATCCAATCGTATAAACAGAAAGATGGCGAGTTGTTTTTAAGGTGCTGGGAGAGGTTCAAGGACTTGTTTTTTGTCCTTGCCACACCACGGGTTTGTCAAACCCCAATTGGTGTCTTTTTTCTACTTGGGTTTGAATATTGCGACAACCCAACAACTTGAGTACCTCTGTAAGGAAGAGGACTTCCTAAACAAAACCCCGGACGATGCGTGGGACTTTCTAGATGAGTTAGCCGAAAAACATTGGAGTTAGGAACCTTCCGACCTCGGTGATAGAGCCATGGCTGCGCAGGGACCCAGTGGGTCTAACATTTTCCCCTTAAGTGTGCGAGAGCATAATGTCTAGTCTCAGCTGGATAAAATGGTTAAGCAGTTAGAGGACTTGAAGTTTAAGCAAGTCCATCAGGTGAGTGAGGTGAGAGTTGAGGAGGTTTGTGCCTTATGTGAGTGTCCGAGGGATCTAGTTACCGCTTGCCCCACGTTTCCCATTGTTAAAGACGCATACCATAGTAATCAGGCTGAGGCGAACGCGCTTAACTAGCGTTGGGATCCTATTCAATTACTTACAATCCTGGGTGGGCCCAAAACCCACTTCTAGGTTGGAGGGATCAAAAAGCCCCGGTGCAACCACAAGCACCACCTCAGTCAGTCCTGCAGTTTCGGCCTCCTCAACGCCAAATGACCTAGTTTCATTACCCGCCTCAGTAGCAACAGGGGTTCGGTCCTTCATCTTTTGGACCATTCCCTGGCATTAACCATCCCCTGCGGGATAAAGCAAACTGATGAGATGATGAAGGCTCTCATGCAGTCTCAAATTAGCTTTACTGAGCAAACCAAGCAGGCAATTGGTGACATTAGGACCCAATTGACCTAGTTGACAGCGGCAGTTGGACAAGTCTAGCAGGAGAAGGGAAAGTTTCCTTTTCAACCTTTAATCAATGCCGCCGGTACTCATTATGTGGGTGATTCTTCTGGCCCGAGTAGTTTGAATTCCAGTCTGGAAGAGGCTAAGGCGATCATCACTCTCAGAAGTGGGAAAGTGATCGACAAAGACTTACCTCCAAAGCAGAAATCGGTGCCACCCCCGATGCCTGTAGCTGGACCGGCAGTCGTTCCAGACTTGGTAAGTGTTCCCGAGGACGAAAAAGAGGCGGAGTCTCCGAAAGTGGTGGTGCCTGCTCATGCAGCCCCCATGACTCCAACGCCACCCGTTGTTCCATATCCAAATCGCTTGGTGATAAGTGCCAAAATATACATATTTTGGCCCTCCAATATACATTTATTAGTTTTTTATATTTGTTAATTGATTTTTATGTTTATAGGTTGTTTGAGCCCGCTGTTCGAGACTTTGGATAAAAAGAAGATTTTAAACAAGTTTGGGGTTAAATGTGAAACAATTCAAAATTGAATGGTTCATTTATTATTTCATGAAGTCCAAAGGACCTTTGTGTAATTAAAGTTTCCAATCCTTATAAAAGCAATTTACCCTACTGGTTTCAAAGGGGTCCTGGCGTGGAAAAAGAAAGAAGGCGGCTGCCATGGAACAGAATTAAGGGAGGCGATCCAGGAATTGGTTTCGGCACTAGGGCTGCCATTATTTGGTTTGAATATTGTTTAGTTTTTTCTAAGCTTTTGTTCTTCAAGTTATTTATGTTTTGCTTAATTATTCGCACTCCGGTATTTCATTTTAATTTATGTTCTTCATTAAAGTTGTTCGTTGATACTTTTTATTAATTTATTTCCTTTGCTTATTTCATATTCGGAAGCATGTTTCAAATTAGGGTTTCTTTTGTTTTTTGCACAATGATTAGTGAGTAGTCATCGGGGTAGGGTCGCAGGGTGATTAGCACACCGTTGCCGGTTCGGATGCGTCCTGCTCCTATTTCGAAATAAAAAATGTAAAAAAAATAATTTTAGATTGGTAAAATACTTCCCGTAGACGAACTTGGGCATTGTCGGAGCCCATGTGAACGGGGGAATGGGGGTCCAAAACTCATTCTTCGCTGCGCATGGGTAAACGGCGACCATAAGGATTCGCATCTTACGGGGTATCTTTTTCAATATAAAATCAAACATTTTAAAGAACACCGATTGGAGCAAATGAGTCTAGGCCAGTTGCGAGTGTTATGAACCCTACGACCGTACCTTTCTTTTAATTATTTGAAAAGTACAATTAATTTCTAGGTTTTAGTTTATTTAAATCAAAATGACAAGGGGTGGCTGCCTAAGAGCCAGTTTAAATAAGTAACAACCAAAGTTTTTAGTCAGCACACATTACCGTCTTTGTGGATTCGACTCCGGTCTTACCGGGATATTATGCTACATCGGTTTCCGCCCTACGCTTGGGGCAACCCATTATTTTAGGACTAGGAATCTGTCAAGCACTTTGTGGCAAAATCTAAAGTCAATTTGAACTTTCAAATACTTGAATTGTTCAAGAAAGTTTAGTTTCCTCTCTCTTTGATGGAAGCCATTGATGCAATTCCTCTGTTTGCAAGGGTTTTGAAGGATCTGTGCACGTCAAAGCGGAGAACTAAGAGTCAGGACACAGTGCTTCTGAAGGAGCAAGTGAGCTCCATTCTTAGACTTGTTTGACATCCTCTAATCATGTTTTGTTGCCTAATTATCTTAGGAGGTTCGGGTGACACGTGGATATGAGGTGAGTGATTAACACCCAAAACACATGGTCCGTTATAAGTTTTTCACTTCAAGGATGTTTTATACTTTGATATGAACTTCATGAAATATCAATGAAAGGTGAACATGTTTATATCTATGAATGGCATCCTCCCACATTCTAGCTTGCTAAGGGACACGTGCTAAAAGGCTAGCAAGACATGGCTAATATCTCAGATAACGAAAGACGTCTTAACTTATCCACTATCGGGGACACCTGGTGCTATGAAATGTGATTTGTTTTCAAATGGTTTTATCATTGTCCATGGAAAGCATGTGAATTACGTATTAATCATTCATACGAGATTTGGCTTATGAATTTTTCCCAGCTTTCAGGCAATGGGACGCAGAGTGGTGGCGTGCAGCCTTTCTTTTGGACGTGCTATGTAGATATAGACTTGTAGATAGAGAGTTACGCTTGGTGAACACTTTTGACTTGTAAATATGCACAGCTCTGGGTGGTTTGCAATGTAGAGATCCTTGTAAAGACTTCTAGTTTGGCGTATGTAAATAAAATGGGGTTTTGCTTCCGCTATTCATACTTGTGTTCGTTTTAGTCATTTGCTAATAAGATGTTTAACTTTGATATGGCCTTAGTGATTGGATCACTGGCGCTTTGTTGTGGCTAGAGCCTTTAGGGGCGGGCTAGGGTCGTGACACGGCGAGGGAAAGATCCCTGCGTTGTGTATTATGCGAGCAAGACGTTGAACGGGGCACAAATGAACTACACCACTACTGAGAAGGAATTGCTCGCGGTGGTGTTTGCCTTAGACAAGTTTTGGTTCTACTTGGTGGGTTCACAGATTGTGGTATATACCGATTATGTAGCCCTGAAATATCTGATGATGAAGCAGGATGCGAAGGCTCGCCTTATCCGGTGGATTCTTTTGCTGCAATAATTTCACCTCGTGATTAAGGATAAGAATGGGATTGAGAATGTAGTGGCCGACCACCTGTCTCGTCTGGAGTTTGAGGACCCCACCTCTCATCTCCCCATAGTGGATACTTTCCCTGACGAGCAATTGTTCGCTGCTAATACGTGCCCATGGTTTGCAGATATCGCCAATTGCTTGGTGACTGGCCAAATTCCACCTCATTAGTCCACAGCTGAGAAGCAACGATTTTTGAGAGAGGTCTGGCAATATATTTACGATGATCCATATGTGATTAAGTATTGCGCGGACTAGATTATGCGCCGGTGTGTCCCCGAAGCTGATCGAAGTGGAATTTTAGAGTTTTGTCACACCGAGGCGTGCAGAGGTCATTTCTCTACAAAGAAGACCGCCACCAAGGTCAGTGAGTGTGGTTTCTTTTGGCCAAGTATTTTTAAGGATGCATACGTCTTTTGCAAGTTGTGTGATCGGTGTCAGAAATTAGGGAAGGTAGGCCCACAAAATATGATGCCCATACAAAACATTTTTGTGATAGAGGTCTTCGATTGTTGGGGCATTGATTTCATGGGCCCGTTTCCGATGTCATACGTATATGAGTACATCCTCCTAGAGGTGGATTATGTTTCCAAGTGGGTTAAGGCAATTTCCACTAATACCAGTGATTCTAAGGTCATGCTGGAGTTCTTACGAGCTAACATTTTGTAGAGGTTTGGCATGCCATGTGCTATTATCTCTGATCAGGGCATGCATTTTTGCAATAGGTCTTTTGGGGCTTTAATGAGCAAGTATGGCATCTCTCACAAGGTGTCTACTGCTTATCACCCTCAAACCAACGGTCAGGCTGAGCTAGCGAATCGTGAGATTAAGGGGATTCTCGAGAAGACCGTGAACCCGAATAGGAGGGATTGGTAACTTAGGTTGACCGATGCCTTGTGGGCCTACCGCACTGCTTACAAGACCGTGTTGGGTGCTTCACCCTACCGGCTTGTTTATGGTAAGGCCTGCCACTTGCCCGTTGAGATGGAGCATAAGGCCTATTGGGCCATTAAGTCGCTTAACGCGCGTTTGCCAGAGGCGGGTGCCCATAGGAAGCTCCAGTTGTGTGAGCTCGCGGAGATTAGGAATGATGCGTATGAGAGTGCGAGTATTATAAGGCTAAGGTTAAGGCGTATCATGATAGGAATATTCAGCGAAAAACCTTTAGTGTTGGTCAGAAAGTGTTACTGTATAACTCACGCCTCCATCTGTTTCCTGGTAAGTTGAGGTCTCGGTGGGACGGTCCCTACGTTGTGCATAAGGTATATCCGAATGGTTCGGTGGATATTTGTGACCCCAAGAATAACAATGTTTCCAAGGTTAATGGGCAGCGTTTAAAGCCATTCTTGGATTATGTGGAAGTAGGTGAACCTGATGAGGTTTTGGTCGATTCTGTTTATTCGGACGACCCTGTTGTGTAGCCGAAGTGGCTACGTTTTGACGAGTAGCTTTTGCGTAGCACTCTCTTCATTGAGAAGTGGACCCGGCCTCTAGCAATAGGGGTAACCATCATTAACTTGAGTTTTATAGCTTCGTACGCCACTATTAAAATAAGGATCATGTGCCTAGCTCCGGTTAGTAAGGGCAATTTTGTGTCGGTGACATGGAATTTTACTAAGTTCTGTTGTTTTTGACACAATCTTTGTATATTTGTCTTATATTTTGTTGTTCTTTAATTCTTGTCTTTTATTTATTTATTTTTGTTTCATTTATAAAAAAAAGAATATTGAACAGAAAAAAATAGCATCATGGTTTTGTCTAGCCACCAGTTCCTTGCCCACCGGTGAAGGAAGGGGAGAAAAGTATGACACGTTGATCGCGTGACGATTTGGTGAAGTATTTTTCTTTTTATTTGGTTTTAGGAGCCTGGATACCACGAATCGAGCGGTACTAATGTCTTGTGCAGGGTGTGGTGACTTACTCGGACTCCTGGTGACAGGAAATTCCTCAAACATCGACCGAGATCATGGTGGTTGGCTGCCACCCATCGGTCAATTTCTTCTCCCTTTTATTTTTCTTTTGTTGTGTCTCCATGCTTTGGGGACATAGCATGCTTTAAGTTGGGGGGAGGGGTATACTTTGTACAAATTCTCGTGGTTTTGCTAGGGGTAAATTTTAATTTATTTCATGTGGTTAATTTTGGGGATACGTTTGTTATGCTTGATTGTCAAAATTCGGCGAACATGTTAGAATTAGCCGAATTTTTGTGCCTGTTTAACTTGGACTCATGCATATATTTGGCATTTCGTGAACATGTTTGTGCTATCCTTAACTTTGAGTAGGTGTCCCCACGTGGTTAATTTTGCATCCTGAGGAGCATTCCCATGTTCTTTGTTTCTCCTTTCTCGCATTTGCGTAAAATAGTAGGTGTTTGTTTTATAATTGAAATGCTAAATAGTTTGCATGCATTTATGAGAGTTGGTAACATGCATAGGGGATGAAACAAGGCATTTTTGTATTATTAGACCACATATGTGTCCCTTTGTTCAATTTTAAACCAGTCCGAGTCAGTTCTTGAGTCTAACTTAAGGAAACCGGTGTGTGGGTTGGATTCAAGTTGGGGGGTTTAGCTTTGTGCATCATGGGTGTATTGTTCGGAGAGTCGTTGTCGTTGAGGGGAAATTGAAGAACTTTTTGATGGGTGCTGTGTGAGTGAAACCTTTAACCAAACCCTTAGCCAAAATAATCGAACAGTTTCACCCGTATCGATACAGCTCCCAACAGTATTGATACCGAAGCCCTCTAGGTAAAAAAAAATGCAGAAAAGGATAAAAAGCAAAAAGGGCCGACGGTTTTGGCCATTCTCTCTCCTCTCTTTTCATCTTCATCTTCCATTCTCTCTATCTAACCCTCCATACCTCCATAACCAAACCTCCATAAAAAACCACCAAAAAACCCATTTTTCTTCACCAAAATTCCTCGAAACTCCATAAAAACTCTTCTTTCTTCCACCTCTACTGCATACTACTCTCTAAACTCCACCAAAAAACCCAAATCTCTTCCTACCCAAAACCCTAACTTGTTCCCTTTTTACTAAGCCCATCATCACATGGCACCCAAAAAGAGGCTAACGGAGGCAGAGAAAGGAAAGGGCGTGGGTTCCTTTGGTCATGCAGTTGATCCAAATTTGGAGCAAGAACCCGCTCCAGTGGAGAGCCCGGCCCGTCCGCGGAGGAGAAATCAGGACCAAATCGCCAGGGATGAGCAAGTGGCGTGGGAGGCCTCATGCAAAGGCTAGGGAATCAAGGTGGAGAGGTACATTGTCAGGGATAACTTTCCACTGGACAACATCGTCATTCGGGCCGTCATCAGGCAAGGTTTGTCCTTCTGGTTTGAACCCAATCCTGGATATAATATTGAGTTAGCAAAGGAATTTTATAAGCATATTTTGTTGCCTGAGTTCGGGACTGATTTAGATCCCATGGCCTATATTACCGCTAGGATTGGAAAGGTGCATGTGCGGGTAACCCCCGATATCATTGCGGCCAGTTTGCGTTATGCTCGTCCCACAGGGCCAAAGAACTACCCGGCCCCTAATTCGAAGTTTATTTAGGATGTTATATATGAGATACTATATGAGGAGAAGAAGAACAAAATGGTTCCCCACCGGCTCGGTAAATTTAGGCCGTCATATTGTTTTCTGAATCAATTGGTGTGTTATAACCTAGATCCTCGGGCAACCGAGAATAAACCTTTGGAGACTACGGGGAACATGTTGGTGGCGTTCATGGAGGAAGATACGGTGTGTGACTCGGCCCAATTTATTTTCATAAAAATCATAGAGTTCAGAGATGCGGCAACCAACACTCTGATGCCGTTCCCGTGTCTGATTTCCTCTATCTGTAGGGCCACCGAGGGGATAACGGCGAAGTATTTTAAGAATGATGAGGTTAAGCCGGGTGATATTGATAGTTCTATCCTTCGGAAAAGTGCAGCTCATTCGAGTGGTAGGCGTGGGGCATTGTTGACTGAGCCCCCGGCGAAAACCAACGCGAATACTTGGTTAAAGAAAATGTTTTGTCTTAAGGTGGCTGTGGCTAAAGGCCAGCAGAAGTTAAAGAGGGAGGTGCGTTAGATTGGGCAGAATCAGCATACACAGGCCCACCAGAATCAATGGTTATACAGCCGTGTTACAGGGACAGTATAGTCTTCTGCTCTGTACGAGCCGCCTAACTTTCAGGAGTTAGAGGTTAGTGATGATTTTGCGGGCAACGATTCAGATTGAGTTGGGATATCCATGATGCAAAGGGCTGGACGGTGGTGTTATTTTATGTGATTATTTCATGTTTCCAGTGTTGGTTGACTATGTTTGACTTTCTAGTTTTTAGTCTGTAATAAATTAGATGTGGATGTTTGTTTTTCTTATTGGACTTGGTTTGGTTGGCACCATTGGGTGCATGCTGTTAGCTAAGGGAAAGGTCGCGGCCAGTCTGGGTAGTTAACCTTTCGCTACTATAGGCCGCCGCCTAGTTTTGCGTGTCTTTCCCTTTATTCAGAACCACGGTCGTTATAAGCTTTATTAAGTCCTTAGTCGATCTTATACACATTGTTAACTCTTGTAGATGCATGTGATTTATAAATGCTGCTCATATTGTGGAATCGTGTTTGTTATCTCGTGCTGTTTATTCTTTGTGAGCGTTATTTTTGATTGGTGCGTGGTAGCCTTTGTTTCGATTCCACGTAGTTCACCAAACGCTTTTTCATGGGATGTTTGAGAGTTCCGGTTAGCGAGTATAGCAACGTTGCCATTGTCGGGCATTTATCTCTGCATGTGTCTTCAGCACTAATATTTTTTTCATTTAATTTGCCAAGACATGCATGTATTTGAGTTGCAGGTAATTGAGGGGGCGGAAATCTTTCATTCCGCCTAATTATTATACAACATGCATATCCCTCGTATCCCCACTTGTGTTATGTTAGTTCTCATTTTTATATTCTTTTTTTCATTCGTTACTCGGGACTAGCAACGCTCAAGTTGGGGGGTGTGATAGGCGCGTGATATCTTGGATATGAGCACCTAAGTAAGGCGAATTAGTGCATTAGAGGCGCTTTTTATTCCATTTTCCACTTGATGCCGTGTTTTATCTTGGTTTTGTGTCTTTATTATTTTCTCAGGTAATAAGGTGGATTTAGCGAAAAGGTTGGAATGAGTGGTTTCGAGGCCGGTTCATACGTTGCCGGGATGCCAAAGCGGAGGCGTAAACGTCGGGTGTCGTCGGTTGCGTGTCGGGTGGTCAAAACCCATGCAAGGATCAAAAGCTGGCTGATTATGCGTGGCGGGATCGATACACGAATTCCAAGTATCGATACAAAGTGGTGCAAAAGTGGTCCAAAGGCTGAACAGAACTATGGGTATCGATACACATATTCCCAATATCGATACCGACGGCCGCAGCAGAAATAATAATTGTTTTGTCGTTCTTTCTTTATTCCGAATAATTGGGGTTTTGTATAAATACCCCGCAAAACCTTGTTTTTAGGGTTCGTACTTTTTATTAGCAGCTTTCTTTGCACATTCTTTATTTCCAAAGCTCTTATCTTTGAAGTCTTCAAGTTTTGTTCAATAACACATCTTCCGGTAACTCGTTTTACGTTTCGTTCTTAATTAAAGTTGCTCGTAGATCTTAATTTAGTTTTAATCTTTTGTTTAAATTAGATTTCAAGTATGATGCAAGTTAAGGTTTATTTTACTTTTTGTTCAATAATGTGTGAGTAGTCATATAGGTAGGGTCGTGGGGTGATTGGCACACCGTGGCTAGTTCGGGCATTGCTCCTTTTATCACACAATGAAAAAAAGACTTTAGATTGGAAAATTCTTCTTGCGGACGAACCCGGGCATCATCGAAGCCCATGTGAACGGGGGAATGAGGGTCCAAAACTCATTTTTTGTTGCACATGGGTATACGGCGACCATAGGGTCTCACATCTTGCGGGGTATCTTTTTCAATCTAAAATTGAACGTTTTGTAGCACCAAATGGAGCAGGTTAATTTCGGACTGGTTGCGAGTACTATGAACCCTATGACCGTACCTTTCTCTTAATTATTTGAAAAGTACATTTAATTTCTAGGTTTTAGTTAATCCTAA
>BPLS01024076.1:0-12334 GCA_019656275.1 Rhododendron kiyosumense
ATAAAATTGACTCTTGTTCAACATTTTTCCGTCTTTTTCGTAGACTCAAAATTTGTGTTCAACACAAAGCAACTTCTATTTGGTTGTAGCCCGAATACCCATCAAGGAAGCAGTAAAAGGCATGGTCGACTATTCTCTCCAAAATTTGATCGATGAATGGGAGAGGGAAGTGATCCTTGCGTGTGCTTGCATTCAATTTGCGGTAGTCAATGCATACTCGCCACCCGGTCGTCACACAAGTCGGAACGAGTTCCCCTTGTTCATTTTGTACTACGGTTACCCCGGCTTTCTTAGGCACAACTTGGATAGGACTCACCCACTTAGAATCGGCAATGGGGTAAATAATCCCAATGTCAAGCAATTTGAGAATTTCTGCCCGGACAACATATTTCATGGTTAAGTTGAGCCGGCGTTGGGGTTGGCGCGATGGTTTGACATCCTCCTCCAAGTAAATGTGATGAGAGCATAAAGAGGGCGATATGTCATGTATGTCTGCGATAGTCCATCCAATCGCCTTTGTATGCCTCCGCAAAATTCCGAGCAATTTCTCTTCTTGGAGATTCCCAAGGGAGGAAGAAATAACCACCGGAAATGTATTGTTCTCACCAAGGAATGCATACTTCAAAGTGTCAGGGAGTGCTTTCAACTCAAGAGTAGACGGATCAACACTAGATGGGAGCGTTTGCCGCTCAAGAGGAGGTAACTCCTCGAACTTCGGGGACCATGATGCAACTCCATCAATTTCCTCATCACCTTCGTCGCCATTGAGCAAGGAGAATAGAGACTCCATTTCGTCCGAATCAAGAAAAGCGGCCTCTTCGGAGGTAAGAGCTACCTCTAAAGAGTCCTTGTATAAGAACTCATCCACGTGCTCCTACACCAACGTATCCACAAGACTGACATTTTCACAATCATCACCATCACCCAATTGGACTCCGACATTGAACATATTGACCTCCATCTTCATGTTTCCGAAAGCCATGTTCAATAATCCATTCTGGCAACTGATAACTGCATACGAGGTTGCTAGGAATGGCCGACCAAGGATTATGGGAGTAGATAACGGGCAAGTATCCAAGACAACAAAGTCGACAGGATACACAAATTGATCAACTTGGACCAATACATCTTCCACCACGCCGCGAGGAATTCGAACACTCCTATCTGCCAATTGTAGAGTAACTCGCGTGGGCTTCATCTCCCTCAAACCAAGTTCTTGGTACACCAAGTACGGTAGCAAATTCACACTTGCCCCCAAATCTAAGAGAGCTTGCTCCATTCTCTTTCCCCCAATAGTAATTGCAATTGTAGGACAGCCAGGGTCTTTGTACTTAGGTGCAATATCTGTTTGGAAAATTTGGCTAACCTGCTCGGTAAGAAGCACCTTTTTGTGCACATTAAGCTTACACTTCTGGGTGCATAGATCTTTCAAGAACTTAGCATAGGAAGGAATTTGATTGATGGCATCCATCAAAGGGATATTGACGTTGACCTTTTCAACACTTCAAGTATATCGGCATCCTTGGATGGCTGAGCTGGCTTTTTCAGTCTAGAAGGATAGGGTGCAGGAACGGGGGGTATTTGTTGGCTTGGAGTGGTGTTGATATCTGTCGGAGCTTGCATGGGAGATTCCCCGTCTTCTTCTAGAGTTAGCTCGGGAGATTCCCCAAGCGTTGGAGAACTTGTAGATGTCGGAGATGGCACTAGAACAGGTGTAGCTGGCGGGTTGACAAAAAGATTATCAACGGCTTTACCACTCCTAAAAGTAATAATTGCTTGGGCTTGCTCAGGCGGCGGTACGGATGAGTTGCCAATAAGAAGCTGGCCTTGTGGATTGGCTTGTGGTTGAGTTGGAAACTTACCCCTCTCTTGTTGAAGAAGTCCTATAAACGTGGTTATCTTTCCCATTTGATTCTTCAACTCCCCCATCATCTGGGTGTTATTCTCATTGTAGTTCGATTGAGCTTGCATGAAGGATTGGAGAGTATCCTCCAAAGAACGCCTTTGCGGAGGTTGGAATTGGTTAAATCCTTGAAATGGGCCGGACGGTGCAAAACCTGGCGGTCCTTGTGGAAAACGAGGCTGCCCTTGGTTTTGAGCAGGCCGCCATGGTTGCAATTGAGTACTAGGAGGAGCTTGAGAGGGTCCTCCTTCAATCTGATTGTTCCAACGGAATCCCGGATGTTGTCTTTGACCTTGGTTGAAGTTTTGGGGAAAAGATTCAAACCGTTGGTTCATCGCACTAACTTCTTCAATCGGAAGGTTGAGGTTGCTATAGTGCTGCTTGAGAGTGGGAATAGATGGACAGTTGTCAGTTGAATGACCCGTCGTCTCACATATAACACAAAGTTCCTCCACTGCTCTCACTGTTTTAACGTCCTTCACTCCTTTCAACTCCAATTTGTCTAGCTTTTGCGCCAATTGTTCCATTCGAGTTTCCATGGCTTGATGCTCATTGATGGAGAACTTCCCGGAGCCTCCGGGACCTTGGTTAGCCATAGCTCTGTCCCTGACATCCTCGTAACTCCAAGTCAAAGATTTCTTGGCCACTTCATCCAAGTATTCCCAACCATCATCAGGAGACTTATTCATGAACCCCCCGGTACACATGGTGTCAAGTAATTGCTTGCTTTGTTGCGAACATCCCAAGTGGAAATAGTGGATCAGCTGATACAGGGCAAAGCTGTGGTGAGGGACCGCCGAAAGCAAGTCATTGTAACGCTCCCAATATTGGTGGAAAGCTTCTCTCTCGTGCTGTTTAAAGGTCTGAATTTGGTCCATAAAAAGCTTTGTTCGGCTAGCCGGAAAGAACTTCTTGTGGAAAATATCTTGAACTTCCTCCCATGTGGTCAACGAATGAGGCTTCAAAGAGTGAAACCATGTCTTTGCCTTGTCCTTCAAAGTGAACGGGAAGAGCCTCAGGCGTGCTTGGTTTAGATGCGCATCCACAGTTACAAAAGATTGAAGGGTTTCCTTCAATTCCCGGATATGTTGATATGGATCCTCGCGCTCCATACCATGGAAGAATGGGATGCAGCGGTGATAGTCAGATTTGAACACGAATGTGTTTGCAGCCGTGGTGGGGCATGGGAACACTATGGGCGACCGTTGAGTAACCTTTTTCGGATTCAAATAGTCTTTGAGAGTCCTTACCGGAGGAGCTTCCTCATCTGCCATTGATTTTCTTGATGGAGAATACGGCCGAGAATAACTACTTAGGGGAGAGTATGCTCGTAGCGTGCTGATTCTTACGCCAGGAGGAGAACTAGACCGGTGCAAACGGTTTGAACGAGGACTACGATACACCAGAGGCCCTCAATACACAACAAGCATAAACCTTGGTTTCGAGCAATTTAGAACCAAGTAACCGCCCTGCAAAGGGAAAGCAAACTGGAGGGGCTATGCCGCCACCTCTCTCTCAAGACAATTCTGAGGGGCGCACGCCGCCTCAATATGTAAATACGTGTAATAACAGAAAAGAAAAGAAAAGAAAAGGCAGTGTATACTAGAACTAGCTTCGTTACACCTCAAGTTGATAGTATGATCGGTTAGAGGTTTCCACTAGCGCTAGTAGGCAATGCACAAAGGTAAAAGAAATAGAATATTTACAGTGGTTTGTCAAACCTCCCAATAAGCTATATTAGAAAGATCCCTGGCAACGGCGCCAAAATATGCTTCGACCACAACCTACTCGTTGAAAAGGTTGATTTACCCCGAGCGTAGGGCTAAGTCGTTGTCAGCATAAATACCGGAAAGTCCGGGATCGTACCCATAGAGATGATTCCTTATAGCTTGCCAGGATTTTTAGTGAAAGGGTTGCGGCGTTTAGACGGGCAACTTTTGGTTTTGCTTTAAGGTGGAAATTGCTCGAATGAAAAGACTAGAAAATGAGTTTTTACTAAATTAAGACAAGCGGCAATGCGTTGGAATGACTAACGCCCAGGACTTAAGTTATCCAAACTTTCTCAAGGAAAACTCGGTTGAATCGCATGGCTTAGGCTATCAACCAGAAGATTTAGCGGTGAAACCATTAAAGACTAGAAGTGTGACATGGAAAATGAGTGAATTCTTTCATTCTTTTGGCAAACACAAACCGAGACATTGCTCACGGAACCATGTGAGCGAGCACATGATCACCGGAGATTAACTTTGGTCAGTTTAGTTACATAAAGGTTGAACAATGCTCATTTTCCTCATCAAACTTTAAGTCGAGAGTTGAGAAAGACAAGATAAACGTAAATCTCGGAGCATTAATCATCCCGAATCCAAGCCTAATCGACTACTCACACATATTCGAAAGACTAGAAGACATGCTAAATTTAACCAACATTTTTAACCGATAGAAACGAAAATAAACTTGAGATTGATAAAGATCCAAACCACACGATCAACTTTAATAAACGAGAATTTAACGTAATGAAAATACCTTAAAGTGTTCTTGAGAAATTACAACTTAAAAGCTTGAGAGCTATGGAGAAGTTCTTGGATAAAAAAAAAACTTAAAGTGATTTGTTCCTAGCTAATGAATGAGAGAGAGAGAGATATTTATACAATCCATCCTCTCTTTCATAACAAATATCCTAAAACTTGCCAAAAGTGGCAAGTATTCCATTAATGGAAAGTCCAAAAAGTAGAGAATTATCTGCACGAAACCATTTGTATCGATACAGAAAATAACCCGTATCGATACCAGTGTTCTACGGGCTAATTCCAAACGCTCTGTTTCAATTTTGTATCGATACGGCCATTTATCCGTATCGATACCGCCTGCTTATCCCCTGCATCTCATGCCGTGGCCTTGGCTTAGCCATCGACAGCCTCTCAGCTCACCCGACACTACATGCCTTCGCTCTTGGGTCGCCTTGGCACAAATTCCACCGGGTGTGGATACCCGCACTCACTTGGGGATTGGCTTGCCATCACAATACGTTGTTTTAACAACGTTTTACCTGAAATACTAAACAAACCACCTCACGTGCAACATTGAATAGAAATGACAAAAAGAACATAAAAATGCCACTAACTAAAAGACTTAAGACACCATGATTGGACAATCTTGGGTGTTTATCAGTCCTAATTGTTTGTTTGAGAGACAGATATTTCTCCCCAGGTAGTCCATTTATAGTGTGAAACACAATCTCTCCATCATCCATAACAGAATCAGAAGCTTCTAATTTTTGCACAATTTCCTCAACAGAATCCAAGTATTTCTCCATAGATGTTGTTTTCTTGAGACTGTACAGACGCTTTTTCAGATCAAGAATGTGTGTACGAGAAAGAACACTAAATTTCTCTTCCAACTTAGTTCAAATTTGAAAAGTGTGATGTGATCCAACCACATGTGGTAAAATAGAGGGTGTGAGAGTAGCCATAAGGCAAGAGAGAAGCATACGATCAATAGTTTGCCAACGTACAAAACTAGGGTTAGGAATCTTGTTCCCGGAGGTATCTTGTGTCTCAGGTGGTGGGATCTCATATGATCCATCAGCAAAAGCAAAGAGAGAGGTAGCTTTTAGGGCTTTTTCGACTTGAGATTTCCAAGCAGAGTAATTTGAAGATTCAAGCTTAATGGTGATAAAGGACTGAAAATTAGAAATCAAAAACGTAAGAGAGGCAGGAAGATACTCAGCTGCTTGAGGTGTTGTTGCTTGAGATGTTACTGGAGTAGTCATGGTGTAGATGAGGTGAGATGAGGAAGACGACGAAACTGAAACAGAAATGGATCAAGATCGGGCTTTCGCCTTCTACCGCTCTGATACCATAACAGAAATTGAAGAAAATGACAGAAACTCCATTTATTTCTCGATTGAATCAATTCTCAGATGCCCAAAATTACAAAGAATTAATCCACTTTGCCTATTTATACAATCAACTAAGTGGTAGCCCTAACCAACTAGTGGAGAATCTTTTTACACGTCAGCAGTCTAACTAACTGAAACTAATACAGTTGAATTAGTTGGTGGAGTTGAGAGAGGAGCTGAGAGATCAGTTGACTCAGCTTGAGCTGTTGAGCTGAGCTGAGCTGAGTTCCTTAACAGTTCTCCCACCTCCTCCTCCTCCCCTTATCATCTCTCTCCTCCCAATCTCCCTCACATATTACAATATTGCACATATTATATACCTCTGTTCTTAATTCTCACTTTACGCTTACTTTTTTAGATTCTCGTTCTTCCTAATTTTAGTAGTACTATAGTTAAGATGTTTTTGAAATATGCTTTCAATTTCGCGAAGAACACACAAAACTTTGTTTTCGCAGGGGTTCTTGGGTGGGAAAAAAAAAATTAAATTTGGTAATTTTTGTATAGGGATAATATGATAATTTAAGTGGACGTGGGCATTTTAGTCATTTAGATGTATAATGGTAATATAGTCATTTCAGTAAACATGACTAATTGGGTTAATGTTGTTCAAAAAAAATAATAATTGGGTTAATTGGCGGGTAGGGTTTAATTTTAAATAAATGGGTCGGGTTGGGTATGAGTACTTAGGCTTATAACTAATGGGTTCTAAATAGTTTAATAACCCATTAAAGACTCAACTCACTTATAACTTACCCAATTTTGCCCAAACCCGTCCATTTGCCATCCCTACTTACAGGTTTCAATTTTTTGGTTGGATGGCACAATTGAGTAGATTTATGCTATGTTTGGATGAATTTTTGAGAAATTTTTTGAGAGTAATTATTGAAAGTATGAGTAATGAGTGGAAAAAGATAGAGAGATAAATGAGAATAATGATTGAAGATAAGTGTAATGAGTAGAGAGTAATAATTGAAAGTAAGGGTATTTTTTGGAAAACATTTTTCAAAAGGTGAAACAAACAAGGCATTAAGGATTGGCATCATTCAACAACAGAATCGATTGATCACTCACTATCCTGCTTGGATTGATTACTTGTCAATCCTTGGACTCAAATAGCATATAATTGTCGTGGTATAGGGCTTGCCGACCTAGTTGGCAAGCTACTCTCACGTTGTGATGCTATCTTCTCTTGTCCTCAATTTTGTGTACTTCTATATATTATTATCAATAAAATTTCCTTCTTTTTTGCCGTTCAAACAAAAATAATAATAAAAGAACTAGAACCGCAATTGACCACACCTTAAGCAGCATCAGTTGAAATCTATGTTACCATTTTAACACCCCCAAAGGTCCAAAACTATTGAAGTTCCAGCTACAATTGTGAGCAAGCAAAAAAAATACTGAACATAGGATGCGACAAGTCCACCTTTGCTTCAACATTTCAGAGAGATCCTTCACAGCTAATACCAAAAAGGCAGCTTTCACTTCCCAAAGCTAACATTTCACTAATTAGATCTGGTTATTTGGTTTTCAGCCAAAAAGGTTCCCACGTCTCAGGATCTGCACATTTGTATATAGTTGGATAAAACTTTGAAGTCAAGAGAGTATAAGATCAACAATTCTGATAGCTAAACTAGTAAGATGAATATTTTGTCTTTCAGATAGAGTTTCCTTTTCAATTTTAACAAACCCAAGAGGTATCATTTTACATGAATGACCCCAAGATTTACTCATCCCCATCACAGGCAGGATAACACTCCTATAATGAAATCTTCATGTACGCAAACAACTCCATAAATTAGCCCTTTTATTATGCCTTGCTCCCACCATACAACTTGGGCTCCCACCATACAACTTGGTAGCAGTAATGAAAATAAGTAGATCAGTCAAATCGTCTCCATATTTCATGAGTCATGCCAAGTGAATTCGTAACCTATCTCTAACTGAAATTCCTAGCTGTGCTGTCAGGAGTGGCTTCTGTACATATAAAGTCGAGTTTCAGTTATAGTTGCACCTTTCAAAGGTTAAAATGCGTGTACGGAATACAATGCAAACCGTTGGCAGACCAGAAATATTCTAACCATGATCTAAAGCTCTAGTCAAAGAAAAGAAGCATGATATGTCAAGAAAATGAAATTGTTAGATAGGTGAATCAAAGTGAAGCATTTAGAAATGTAGGAAATGGGAAACTGATGAATGATGGCGAATAAACACAAGGAAAATAAGATTCCTATATTTGAATTGGGATAGAGTTGACTCTGTTGATAGGGGCTATTTTCAAACTTAATTTCTATGTCCACATTGGCTAACGAATAGTAGGCTAGTAGCTAGTACAGAATACAGATATACAAGCATAGCTCATGATGTCTCGTTCAATGTTGGAACTGTTGCAGTTCGTGGTCCTCCACATAGGAGTGACGGCGATGAGGTTTTCGGCAAGATGACAATGAGCTGGGTGAAGAAAAACATTAGTTTCATAGTTTATTTTTACGAAATAGCTGATTATTTTGAAATGCTTACAAAACGCAAAATTCTAACAATTTGGGTGGTCGGTGTGCGATCCCAGAAACTACATAGCAGAAGGACCCATGGGCTTAAAACAAAGCACAGATCGCAATTCAAGTGCTACAACAACCTTAATAGGTAGATCTTTGACCATTGAACCAATGACCCCTTTCTTTGAATATATATAATTAGCAAAATCAAAAATCTTTTTCGCAAGTCACTAACAAAGTCCAAAACCAAGAACACTAGTTCTCATTGAGAAAATGAGTATAACTGCCAATAAATCAAATTGCTAGACAAATGAGAATTGAAATAGTAGTAGTTCGGCATTGTGTTGGAATTTCACTGTTCTTTTGGCAATCTACGAGGACCTTAACTACTATACCATAATAGTGGAAATCAAAAACTAAAACTAGGGCATAGAACAGGAAAGCATGTAGTTTTAGTACTTGGAACTATTAAATTTCATGAACTTAATTCTCACATACTCAAAGCAAGCATAAGGTTATCAGTGGATAAAATTCAAATTCATGATCATGAGCTATCTCTCGAGACCCAGCAGCTCCTGGAAACCCCATTCTCCATGTTACATAGATTCTTCTAAAATCTAAATGTATAAACTACCCATTTCGACGTCCGGATAAGGGTATGGAGATTCACCTGGCAATCATATTTGGGATTATCAAGAACCATGCAAAGAACTCTTTTAATCTAAATGTATAAACAACCCGTTTCGACATCCAGATAAGGGTATGGACATTCACCTGGCAATCATATTTTGGATTTTAAATTATCATAAACCATGCAAAGAACTCTCTTGTATAGGTGCGGTTCATGGACTTGAGATGGAAATTACATGAATTCCATAACTGCCTGCATTCGACCCCCATAATTGAGTCCATGTAAAACAGCCCCTCATTCCAAGATCTTCAGTTTACAGTCAAGAGGTAGTCATTTGCCAATCATTCACTAAATTATCGCAAATGATGGAATTACTCATTTTGGGTAATAACTGCCCCTTAGTCTGAATCGGACCAAATTTTGCAAACAATCAAAAGTTCTACACCAGGAAACTAATTACAAAATCAAATAAAATTCTTCAAACTAAATGACCTCATAATGAAGTGATATAATGCCTTAACTCAAAGATTTTAACATTGTAACTTCAAAGCATCCATTGGTGAGAAGAAGCGTGGTACATCAGCAACTGAAGCACCCCAGAGTGAATTACCGCAATGCTTAATCTTCTTCAGCACTCTTGTTTGTGGATTGTACGATGCTAGAGTAATCTTGATGGAACCTTTTTCAGAACTTTTGTTGAACATCATCAACAGAGTTCCATCTTTCAACATTTTCAGTGGCTTGGCAGTTCCAAGCCTTGCTCCCTCAATGACACATTCCAAAGTCCAGGACCAAAAATGTCCATAATCTTTCATCACCCAAACTTTTTGTACATATAACGAACAGTCTTCCTGAATGTACAACCAATTATCTACAACGCCAAGATACGGAAAAGACATTCTAATGTGAGATGGCAAGGGGAAGCTTCCAAATTTCTCTTTCTCGATATCGAAATAGCAAATGAACCATGAATTCTCATTCTCAAAGCCTATCCAGTGAAAAGCCCCATTAAGAAAAACCAATTGTGACGTAAAAACAGCAGGTGGCTGTCCGGGGTATCCAATGCTCCTCCACTTATCGTCAATCCCAATTGTATAAATGTCAAAGCCCAATATAGATGGCCTAGAAGTATGATAATAAAATCTTAACACCTTGTACTGATCAGTAACCGGACTATGCCCGAACCCAAATCCGAGAGTACGTATCACAATTTTAGGAGGTTTAGGAAGAATAAAATGTTGTGCCCTAAGTGGGTTACACACAATAACGCGGTCTTCACCAAAATGCGAGCAATTTGACAACAAAATTAACCCATTACACGAGGCTGCAATATGCATACCAGAGAAGTAGACCTCAGTTTTGAATTTCATGGTGGTGTTGTATTGCTCTAAAACTGGGGGATCGTGGAGTTGGAAGATTTCGAAGTGAGAGGAGGCGGAGTTACTTTTATAAATATTATTGATATCACCATTGCGGAAGAAGAAGAGGCTGAGAGGAGACCTTGAGAGGTGCAATCTTTTGAAGTGGGGGTCAAGAATGAGGTCGCGCCATGCCTTGGAAACTTGCTTGCAGGTGAAGATGGAGTTGAGAGGGAGTCGAGATAGAATGTCGCATATGATGGGATTTGGGACGTCTGAAATGGTTGCGACGGAGACGGCGGCGGTGTTTAGAGCATCCTTTCTCTTTGTTTCTCTCATGTTGTCTTCTCCGTCAACTCTGATCCGAAACCCTAGATTTGCAGAGGACAACAAATGGGAATTACTAGTACCTCCTTTGGAAGACTTAAAATGAAAGAGTAATTATCCATATTTAATTATGAAGAAAAAGCTAAAGGGTCCGACGGTCCCCATACGGGCTATGCGGAACCCATTATCTTAAATGAAAGAGTAATTATCCATATTTAAAATTATTGAACGACTAATATTTTTCGTTGAGCCCATATGGGATCTATAATGGGCCCCGCGTGACCGTCGGTATCTATAGCATTCTTAATTATGAGTAATAGAAGATTAAATAGTAGGAGAAGTAGTTATAGGACACCACGTTTTTGGGACCCGCTTCGGAGTCTCACACAAATAGTCGGGACTATTTTTTTAATACATTTTTTTAAGGGTCTTTGTAAAAAAAATCAGTTTTATTCGGATATGGGTAAAGATTTGATCAATTCTTTGCCATCGAATTGGACATAGAATCAATATCCAACTATCATGCCTTGATTTTCAACATAAATAATGAATATTCTTTTGATAAATAAAGTACTCACAATAATACGGTTAATAACCAAAAGATTTTCCTTTCCCCTGTTCTCAAATAAAATTCAAATATTACACTTATGGCTCGACAGCCCCAAGTCATCAAAATATCAATATCCGGAGAAAATAATATTACAGTTTACAACAAACATCTTTCCAAAATACTTCTTTCAAATCAAATGCATGGAAATTCCACTTGAATACCTTTAAAAAATATGTTCAAACATGCACAATAAGCACTCCATGTCAACCTCCTTTGCTTTGTACCTAAAAATGATAGGGTTGAGTACACACGCGCCCAGTAGAGAATTTTATACTTAAGCTATAAGTAAATGTGATGAACTATGCACCCAATGTGAATGAATGCTACAAGATATCATAAAGAAACATGAGTCTTTACCACAAACAAGCATACTATAGCCAAGGGGATCAGGATTTCATAACGGTATCCCTAATAGCTCACATGTTGAACTAGAAGCAGAAACCAACTCAAATCGTCCTAATTAAACCACAACTTGTCCTCAACCGTCACTTGTCCATTGCTACGTAAATTCAAAATTTAAATTCTCATATGAATACTCCATTCTACCTCAATCTATACATATATGTGATGATCATGCACCAACGGTTATATGGGAGCAACAATAAATATGTACAACGAACCCAAAGATGCTAATGACAATGAATATATCTCTCAGCAGAACAACACGAACATATCACTGAATTTCCTTTTAGAACATAATCAAGCGCCCAGTAGAGAATTTTATACTTAAGCTATAAGTAAATGTGATGAACTATGCACCCAATGTGAATGAATGCTACAAGATATCATAAAGAAACATGAGTCTTTACCACAAACAAGCATACTATAGCCAAGGGGATCAGGATTTCATAACGGTATCCCTAATAGCTCACATGTTGAACTAGAAGCAGAAACCAACTCAAATCGTCCTAATTAAACCACAACTTGTCCTCAACCGTCACTTGTCCATTGCTACGTAAATTCAAAATTTAAATTCTCATATGAATACTCCATTCTACCTCAATCTATACATATATGTGATGATCATGCACCAACGGTTATATGGGAGCAACAATAAATATGTACAACGAACCCAAAGATGCTAATGACAATGAATATATCTCTCAGCAGAA
>BPLS01024079.1:5314-28709 GCA_019656275.1 Rhododendron kiyosumense
AAAATACCTAAAGATAACAAACACTATCATTTAGTACGAAAGAGAACGTATAATTATCAAAAGGTAACAAACACTATCATCTAAATATCAAAATAGGACGAATATGACAGAACGTCCTTTACCGAACAACATAACACGAAAGTTCCGTATTCGAATGTATGCTCGACAATAATTCTAAGGTTTTTATGCCCAGTGTTATTTAAGGTTTATATTTTCTAAGGTTTATAAGCCCTAATATCATATTCTAACCTATAATTACAAAATCCAAATCTTTGATTAGCTTATTAGAATTCTTTGGTATTCCAAGCAATCATCTTTTTCCATTAAGCTTGAAGAGAGTCTACCCAATTTTTATAAGAGTAAATGGCAGTGTCCACTCTCTTTATTTAAAAATAACATAGTTAGCAGTCCACCCTCTTTTGTTAAAAATAACACATTTAGCAAAAGGGAAAAAACTATAACAAATGGTGAGATTGGTGGACAGGATTAGATGCGAGGGAATTGGATTAGCATGTTCAACTTAGAAACCATAATCTCCCTATGATTGAAGCACTAAATTTTAAAAATACTGGACTACATAACTGCAAAGACAAGATTAGATGCAAGTGAATCTGAAAAAAAAAGAAACCAATAAGCAATACAGGATTGTATAGTGGCAACTTCGGTTGTATACAGATTTAGTGGCAACTTCGGTTGGTGGTGTCCCCTTGGGGTAACATAGAGAAACAGATGGTGAGATTGACAGGTGCATCCAAACACCAAGGTCCCTTGGAGCTCAAGCGCTGAAGCATGCATGGTGTCTGATTCAAGCAAGGGTTGCAGAGATCATTTAAAACTATTAATAAAAGCAACATTAGCAACTTAAGAAAAGTATTCCTAGAAACCACAATCAACTTAGAAACCACAATCTCCTTATGATTGAAGCACTAAATTTTAAAAATATTGGACTACATAACTGCAAAGACAGGATTAGATGCAAGTGAATCTGGGAAAAAAAAACCAATATGCAACACAGGATTGTATATATTAGAAAGTTCAAAAATGCGATTACCTGCAGATTTAGTGGCAATTTCGGTTGGTGGTGACCCTTCGGGGTAACATAGAGAAACAGATGGTGAGATTGACGGGTGCATCCAGACACCAAGGTCCCTTGGAGTTCAAGTGCTGAAGCATGCATGATGCCTGATTCAAGCAAGGGTTGCAGAGATCATTTAAAACTATTAATAAAAGCAAAATTATCAACTTATGAAAAGTATTCCTAAAATTCTACCAATCAAAAAATATAACATTCAAACATCTAACTAACATGTGAAACAATTTTATGTAACCATAGGTCTTTTGTATGTATATTCTGAAGAATGTTGGGCCAAGTACTCAAACATCTGAATGTCTGTTTGGTTCTAGGCTCAAGGCACAAGGCGAGCCATGGGCAAAGTTGAAGTGAGGCGCACTTCGGCAAAATAGCCCAAAAAAAAGAAGCATAAATCAATTCTTCAAATAATGAACACTACGACAATGAAATTAGTGTACCATGTAAAATAACTATAAAATCATATAGGCAACAATTCTTGCATAGAGAACTAGAACGTCAAATTCATTTAAAGACAATCATCCGACACTTGAAACAGAGGCTAAGAGAGATCACTCGGTTCAAGTTGTTCGATTGAGAGATGAAACATGGACGCGGTGAATTGATGAGTTAGGATCATTTAGCCCTTAGGTTAAGAACTTAGTTACATTTTTGTCGTTTAGAATTAAATTTGGTGTATTTGAAAGAGTCTCACCAGGTGCATGGCCATGCGCCTTGGTTGCCTAGGCCTTGCCTTGCCTTGTCAAATTGCCTTGCCTGACTGACCCCTTCTAGGCGCCGAAGGGCACCTTTCGCAACTATGCTAATTCCTAAGAAAAATACCTCAAATTCACTCATTTCCTTTTCCTCATCATCGGAAATTTCTGTCACAGTTGATAAATTCTTCTTTTGTACTAGGAGCTTTCTCCCTGGCCTGTGCTTCGTGCACTTCAGTTTCCATGCCTACATGTAACATTTACAAGGAACAAAAATCCACATTCCTCCCTCCAACTGTTTCTTACACTTACCGAAATTTCTCCCAGAGAAAGCTATCCCTTCATCATATTACACCGACACTGCTTCAATTTTGATAGTGGGTATAGTTTACTGAAACTTTCATCAGACTTAGGGTGTGCATTCCTTCTTGTTATAAAGTGATGATACTTGCTGAACCTTAACTAAAATATAAAGTGATTCTTAACCTTGTGGAATACGTAGAAACAATTGACTAGGCTTAGAAGATAGAATTACCTTTAGAGTGATCAGGAGAAGATTCAAGGTTGTAAGCAACAAGTCAGTCTTTTAGTTCAAGAACCTCATCATCATCATCATCATCATCTCTCAAAATCAAGGACGGCTTCTCCTGCTGAGTGGTAGAATAATAACAACAGAGTATTAACACTTGCAGTAGAAGAGCAAATGGGATGTAATCAAGTAATAACACAACCCAGTTGTGTAATCAAGTGCTAACCTTTCTAGCTAGGGCCTTCTTTGGACCTGCTCTGCCTTTTGGTTTTGCAGCCTTTGGAACGTTATCTACAAAACGAGGGATCCAATTTAGTGGTTATCAAAAAAGCAAGACCAACATGAAAAATGACTCGAAACTCACCTGTTTCCATTGCAGAACTACTTGTTGTTTCCATTGCTTCTGAAATAGTTTCTGTATCGTAGGTCTTCTTATTATTATTCTTCCGTGGGTTCTTCGGTGCTTGTCTGGTCACAACCTTAAGACCAGCTTCACCCATCACCTTGCTTTTCATCTCATTTCTTGCCGCCTCTACCTGAACATCGGTTTTATCTTGTTCCTGAACCATAGATACATATCACTACAAGAAATCTTAGCTTTCCCAGCGTTTTATAAACGCCGGCAAATGTGAAATAAACACCGGCAAAAATCTTCCCGGCGTTTCTCTCGGCGTTTTTAGTGAACGCCACGACTGCCGATGTCGGGAATAGTTTCCGGCGTTTGATAAACGCCGGTAATGTTCGCCGGCGTTTACAAAAACCCCGGGAAAAGACCAAGGCCAGCGACTTTTTCCGACAGAGATTTACCAGCGTTTAAAAAAACACCGGGAAAAGTCCAAGGTCGTAACTTTTCCGATTCCGGCAAGGTGGGTTTTACCGGCGTTTACGAAAAACGCCTGGAATAATTTTATTTTATTTTTTAAAAAATCTGCAAGAATGCTGCTTGATATCCAAACAAAAAAAACTTTAGAATCCATATACTAGCAAAAAGAAACAATAATTCATACTTTTGCAATCCAAATTCATGTTCATATGTAACCATACTCAATAAAATACAGTCAAGGGAAAAAAGGAGAAACAAGTCAAAGAAAAAAAACACCAAGTCCCCAAAATAAACAATGCCCCGCGCCTTCATCAAACACATTCTCCCGATCATCTTTTTCTCAAGCATCTGCAAATAAAAAAGTAATATTAGTTGAAAATTGGAGAATAAATAATATGAAAGCAACAAAGAATGAAACTATGAAATAGGGCATTACAATGGTACTAACCTCCAACCACTAACGCAGTTCGTCACCTAGCATTGTAGAAGAGTTCCATGTAACCTTCCCTTGAAACAAGAAAATAAACAAATAAATGTTCCGGTACCAGAGCAAAGATTGTACTTCCTTATGTTGCAGAGATGTACCACCCCAATCAAATCAAGAAATCAAGTGCCCAAAATAAACAGTGCCCCGCGCACCTAATTATTTTCTTCTTGATTTCCACTCCAATCAAATCAAGAAATCTATAGCAGCAGGGGCAAGAAATGTGGTATAAGAGTTACTCACCTCGAAATGGTTAGAACCCTCCTAGACAGGAGCTGAAAGGAATCTGGTGACAACAGAAACAGATCGCTACAAAGTCTCATGTCTCAAAATTCAGGAACAACATAAGATTAAAGGTGGGTGATGACAAAAGCATTTCTTTCTGGAATGACTGTTGGCTAAATGAAACAAACTTGGCATATTCTCTCACTAATCTATTCAGCATCACTTGTAACAAATCTGAGTCATTGGGTATGGTCTTTGGCAGAAATGCACTGAACCTTGATTGGTCCCGTTTGGGAGAAGATTATGATTGGGAGAATGTGGAATTTCATAATCTTAATAATCTACTAAATAATTGTGGAATCTCTACAGTTGAAGGAAGAACAGACAACATTGAGTGAAGGGCTAGTGAATCCAATGTTTTCTCTGTTAAATCCATGTATAATCTCTGTGGTGATTATGGGAATACGACTGACCCTCTCTATAAATATGTATGGAAAAGGATGGCTCGTGTTGAAGGGCAAGGTCAAATCTGGAGAATATTTACATAGATTGGGCATCATCCAATCAGTTGATGGTGCTATTTGCAAATTCTGCAATGAACATATTGAATCATTAGACTACTTTCTTCATCCTGTGTGGTCTCTTTGGACAAAAATTCTTAATTGGATTGGTGTTCAATGGGTTGTCCTCCATCTTTGGTCGCTCTACTCTCATGGTGGAGTGATAGGAAGCTTAAACCAATATTGAAAATGATATGGGATTGCATACCCTTTGCCATCTTTTGGACACTCTGGAAAAAAAGGATTGGGGTTATTTTTGATAATAAGGCACTAGACTGGGAGGATACTTTGAACCTGATCAAGCTTAAAGTGATTTTCTGGCTAGAACAACATGGGGTCCCTCAAACACCTACTCCACTGAAGACTTCCTCTTCAGACTCCCTCTAATTGTCCCGAAGCAAAATTGCATAACTTGTTTGATCTTTGTATGATTGTGCAAGTTCTGGTGTCCTAATCTATAAGCTTTCAACTAGTGGTATATCAGTTTCCTCCAGCCCCGAGTCCAAATATTTGGAACAGTGAAATAGAATGTGAGTTAAAACTCGAACCAGAATTACAATGTGGAGCTCCGAAACTATTGAAAGTGATGAAACACTTTTACAAGTGATTTGTTAAGTTACATGTTATAACTTGGAAGGACGAGATTTTAAATGCTTAATGCGATTATATTACTGACTTGAGATAAAAAGAGCTCCTCCTTGGAAGAGCGCCAACGGGTGGAGCTAAGCTAAGCTAACAAGGCCTCACGTATACTCAAAAATTTCAGAGGGAACTAGAGTAGGATTTTAACAGCTAACTTCAATTCCAAAGCTGTAATATGGTGTTACAGCATGTGATTCACAAAAGACAAAACTGAAGATTTCGCTTTATGTTTCTTGCGTGGAACTATTTAAAAGGTACACGTACAAGTCAACAATTACCTTGCACCAATAAACTCAATTTGAACCATTTTGCGATGTTCTTCTCTTCTTCTTTGTGACTCTTATAGTCTAACATATACAAAAGAAACACATTGTCAGGAACAAAGCTTCAGCCCATGATTCTAAATTTCTAATTATCAACAAGAAGACTGTAATCTCAGCCT
Source organism: Rhododendron kiyosumense (assembly GCA_019656275.1). Lineage (NCBI taxonomy): Eukaryota > Viridiplantae > Streptophyta > Magnoliopsida > Ericales > Ericaceae > Rhododendron > Rhododendron kiyosumense. The sequence continues at coordinate 10,805 of BPLS01024079.1, forward strand.
AAAAGAAAGACGACTACAGTAGATTATTGAGCTTATAGGAGGGTGGTGCAACCCACCTCGCGAGCATTTTCCGCATGAGTTAACCTCGGAGCGGAGTACTGCATCAACCTCAATCATCATGGCTCAACCTCGGTATGGAGTAGCCATTAGCATGGATGTAAGAGAAACACATGGCATGTGTCAACTAAACAATGTAATCCATTGAAATATGTTAATTAGGCAATATAATCTGGAAACATGTATAAGACAAACACACTTCAGAATTGAACCAAATCACTATATCAAAAGACTTCAGAGAACCTAGACTTCCATGATTGAAACGGAAACTAGAACAAAAACTAGAACTAAACATAATAAACTAAACTAGCTAAACTACTCCAATTAAGGAGGTCCATGAACATCTCTTTTGGACTTGCTTGGTTACTGCCAGTTGTCATTTGGCAGTGCATGCTAGAGGCATCTGGATGCTGTTAACAATTAAGTGCATATAAAGTCCAGTTTAGGAAAGAAAATGCAACAAGGAACAAATACAATATTCAGATGAGATGTTCCTTTACTAAATCCTCTTCACTCTAGCCACATTATGACATTTCTTACAAGGACAACCAATATCTGTTTGCCCATCAACAATGTTCTTACATGCAAATTCCATAAAATTTATGATTCATTGTAGGTATCTTAGATCGAACCTAAGCAAATTTATCCAACTCTTATCCATGTTTGTTTCCATTAACACAACTCTGAAGAAAACAAACAAAGCAAATGCATGCAATACCACATTAGACATGAACTTTGAATAAAGTTTCAACTTAAAAACGGAGCTCATTTCTTTGTAATTAAAAAACAAAATTAGGGAAAAAAATACGAACAACAAGAACAAGACATTTTTAATCATTCTAAACACAATTAGGACATTTAAATTCATTGTATCAAGTATCAACGAAAACCCCCAAAATAATTGGTTGCAGACCAAGCAAATTCTAGGGTTCTTTTTTACAGAGATCAACCTCTCGAATACACACACACAAAGAGAGAGAAAGAGAGACTGTGTACCAAAGCTATATATGGCGGTGACAGATTTTGGAGCAGGAAGAATGCAAAGTAGTTCTGATTTCTACCATATATGATGTTGTATCTCTATCTACTGAACTCAAATCATAATTCATAGACCCTAGCAAAACAACAGAGTCTAAGGTACGATCGAAGTAGATCCTTTATTTCATTTAATTTTCCTCCTCCGTTTTCTCAGCAACCAAACAGAATATGAGAAAAACAACGAGAACAGTAAAATAATCAAACAAAGCTCATAAATCGAAGGTTAGATCAAAAGTTTTCGTATACCTCGTAACTAAGAGTGATTTGTTGTCAGGAAAACTCCTTGAATGACTTATTGTGAGCTTTTTGTCGCCGATGAGTGACTCCGACGCCAACACCTCCAACGCCAGCGCCTCCATGAGACAGAAGAAAACATAGAGAAAGCTACAGTGAGAGAAAACGAAATCAGAGAAGAACTATACCATCAGAGAGATGCAGAGAGAGAGAACTATACTCGCAGAGAGAGAGAGAGAGAGGCGCACGTCCAGCAGAGAGAGGGAGAGAGGCGTTTGAGGTAGAGAGCGGCGGCTGAGTAGAGAGATACGCGGGAACTAGGGTTATTGTGTGGGATTGGGGAATTTCAAGGGTGGGAAACTTTGGGCAACACAAAACTACGTCGTTTCATGTTTAAGGGTTAAATAGCTACCTTCGCCGTTCTTTTGACCGACTGCCGTATGTGCATTATTAGCTATTCCCGGGGTTTTCAGTAAATGCCAGGAATTAAATGCGGGGAAAAGCCATTTTTCTTGTAGTGTACCACTTCAATGGCATCAAGAGAAATGGTTTTGAAAAAAGAAAGAAGGATCCATGGACTCATACATCAAGTTCTCTCTCTAGAGCATCAAGATCTTTAATCCACAAAGACTTTGGAGTTGCCTTGCTCAACTCATCAACCTCTCCACTGAGTTCATCCCTATCTGCACATAATTCCTTCTCAAGTGTCAAGGTTCCAATGGCCATCGACAGTAAGTACTCGTAATCACTAGCCTTAACTCCTTTGGATCCAGCCACCACCTCTGAGCTCTCTTCGGCTTCTTCTGCATCGTCAGTTGCCCCGGCAACTGCTGTGTCCACATTTTTTGTTTTCTTGGGGAAAGGAGTAAACCCTTTATCCCTCAGCTCAATAAACAGCTCTGCTCTCTTCCTGTTCCTCACAATGATATCTCCTTTCACAACCCCGAGTAGGAACCTAACCTTGTTGTCCAGTTTCAACAACTCCATTTCAAGATTGTCCAGTAAGACTTTCTGTACAAGACAAACAATGGGTTACATGTGGATAGCTAAGAAGTAGCAGATTTGCACATTTAGGGTTTTGTGAACCAGCTTACCTTTCTCTTCTCATAGAATTCAAGCCTTGTATGAAAGAAATCCTCAAGAACTGCAAAAGGTGAGAAGTGAATAGATAATAACCAGAAAACTTGATACATGCTAAGATTAATGTAAACCATGCATCTTATCAGTAAAAATCTTACTTTGTTCAAGATTATCATATTTCTTAATCATGCCTTTCGCGTCAAAGAGGTGCATGTTGCTAGTACTGATTGTAGTGGTGAGTTTAAATTTCTTCAGCAAGCCCTCTTGCTTGGCCACTATCATGTTCTCCCCGGATAAAATTACTTCAAAATGGACAGTAGTGTCATCATTATGCTCTCTGTAATCCTGCAACCAATTTCAGCATCCATATGAGAACTGGAACTCATCCAGACCACCACAATCTCGTGATACTAAATATCAGATCATATACCTTGATAAAAGGATCTTTGATTTTATCATTCCCTGTCATTATTGATTCCAGAAATTCCTTGCAATCTTGAGTCCATCGTCGGATTGGCAGCTCTGAAATCCTGAGTGTGGTATCATTGACTTCCTTTATAACTCCAGTGATAGTGTAACTAACCCCGGATTCTTTGGTTGCTGTTTTCTCAATCGTTCTTCTGAACCCTTCATACCATGGATCCATAACTTCCATTGGCTCACCATTTAATAAATGTCTCACATTAGCAACTATATCGCTTGGACTATAATTCGGAATATAAGCTCCATCCTGTCCCAATTCCCTCACTTCCGTTGACTAGTACTAGTACCATTGGTATGATCGGCATGTACCTTCACAAAATGGCAAATGAATATACAACATGCCAAACAACTTCATCGTAATATAAATTGTTTACTACTAATCAAAAACATACCAAGTAGGTTCAATAGATTGCCCATCTTCATTCAAGTAGTCAAGAAGGATGTCATCATCCTTGGGGAACAGGAATCTCGTAATAGGAGAAAGGAGAGTTTATATGTACCTAGCACTCACATGATCTTTGCCTCCCTGATTAGAAACAAGTTATACATTCAAGACTATGAACTTGGTGTTAAAAAAAAACCCAAACAAAACAATCCCAGCATGCCTGTTACGATTTAATTAAAGCTCTGATTGTCTGGAAGTAAAATACCATACAAAGGAAAATTTGAGGATGTATGAGATGGCAATGCAAAGATTGGTTGAGGCTGCAATATGCTATGTGCCAAAATTGACTTACAGAGATTTCAAATGCTAGTCATCTTGCGACATCTGATGAAAATTATTTCCCAAAATATTTTGACATTTTCCATCATTGAGTGCAAACAAACATTAGATCATGAGGAAAATATTTTTAAAGCAAATATTTGACGTTAACAAATGGAGCCTAAGAGACAAGATTTTGTTGATCTAACCTGATGACAAGAGCCAAACTGGCCATTGGGTTGGAGAAGGTTTATGTTGTCACAGCCCACATAATCCTGTGCCATACCAATAATGGTACTGGCAAGACTTTGCTCCCCATGATGGTAAGCCGAATGCTCAGATACATAACCAAAGAACTGAACAACTTTTGCTTCCTTGACAAAGTTGCGCTTGAAAGAACAGAAAAGGATCTTCCTTTGTCCTGATTTCAAACCATCAACCATCGAAGGTATTGACCACTGAAGATCTGCCATTGAAAACAGTATAAGCACCTTGTTGACAAAGTCACTGAACTTAATGAGCTTCTCCTTCTGATCAAGGTAAGTACCAGGCTGCAACCACAAAGATGAAGAAAGTGTTGTCAACATTAGAAAAAAGAACATTTGCAAAACAAAAGAGAACTTGCAAATTTGTGGAATGCATTATATAACTAACCTCAAAGTGTCGGAGACAATTCTTTCTTGCTTCAATTTTCTTCTTGCTGAAGGCAAGCTCAATTGCTACCCCATCTTGTTCATCTTCCCAGATGAAGTTTTTCCTGTGGCTTTCAAGAACATTGAAGTATTCCTTCCCTTCCTTTGATGTACTTGTTCCCAACCCCTGTCACGAAAACAACTATCTTAGGAAATGTACAAGTATCAAATCTGACAATTCGAACAGAAATACAAAGTGATCTATTAATGAACAGACAAAAATAGTAGTATGCCTACAAAAATGGGGCACTCAGTTCCACTTGTTAGTTGGTTCCCTACTATGAGCTCATACAAACCTTATAGTATTTAATAGACCAACCACTGGCACTGCCTCCCAAACTTTGCCTCCATGATTCATACTCAGGCATGGAATAAAAGGATAAAACCTTCCCATTTCTATGAGTAGCCTGCACAAGAATGAATTGTAGAGGATATCAGAAAACGTTCCTTTCAATACCACTTATACAGTAACAGAACAAAGCTCAGAGTTGTTAAAAATGAATACAGACCTTCATGATAGGTGTAATGAACTCTATTAAGAATGAAGGAATTTTTAGCAGCGAAGGCTAGAAAGAGTGAATGAAATTTATTAACAACCCTTCAATATGTGATCCATTATGGTCCTGTCAAAGCATAAGAAAATAACTTCGTTAAGCACTGAAAGCAAGACAGACAAAACAAAATAACAAAATAAAGAAGTCTGTCAAACCTGATCAAATGACCATATCGCAAAGACTTGACACTGTCATACTCCTTTCTGTGCTGGAGTCTAAGAATCTGCTTGATGTTTTCAATTTCTGCATTCCCCATGATCTGTTTATGACTTGCTTCCCTGACATTGAGCAATTTACCTCTCAAGGGGAACACCCCATAATAATTTCGACCCACAACAGAAATTCCAGCCATCCGTACAGATTGAAAATCTTCTGACATCTACTGATCTACTCTAAAACAAAAATCAAAGGTAGCTGAGTTGGCTTCTGACAAGTTCACGTAACAAAACAACTAACTTAGCGCAAGGGCCTTGGCTGAATCTCCTTCTGTCAAAATCAAGGTACACCTATCAGAGTACTTCCCTCCAGCATCGTTAGCATCTTCTAACTTAGTAATCCCAGTGATTCTCTGTCTCTTTGTCCCATCAGTTTTCTTGAGATCTTTGCTCTACTTAAAATCTGCCCAGGACAAGAGACTCTCCACAACCCCAGACTTGGCAACTACAAAAGGATTGACCAAGAAAGCATCAAAATCAAAGCAACTTTGTAAAAGGAATACACAGTTGATCTTTCAAATAAACTGAGGATGCCACAGACCTTTCTTTAGAAACTCCTGTGAGAGTTCACATTTCAACCCGAAACTGCTCTGGCGAATTGTCAAAGTCTCTTTGGTTTGAGAATCAAAAGCAGGTTTGTCAATAAGAGCGTTGACAAAAATCCAAAGCTGGTTCTTCACCATGTGGGCTTTGAGATTAGCATTCTTGTTCTTCTTATTTACAATACTCATTACATGGTCTGTAATCTGGTTTGTGATATAGTCAACATGAGTCCCGCCCTTGATTGTCGCAATGCTGTTGACAAAGCTGACCTGTTTAAGGCATCAATATGTCCGAACAAAACAAGAAAGTTTCATCAATAGACTGTATGTTATGTCCCAATACTTAAATCCCAATACTTCGGAAAAAAACCATCTAAGTTATCAACAAATTGTGTATCACGCCATAATAAAAACATAAATTCCACTTGAAACACTATCAGTAGTCAGTATCTGCTGAAACTGCCCTTTGCTAAGACTCACACAAATCGTTAACCTTTTCAGCAATTCTAATGGATTTAAAGAAAATTTTATGAGCGCTATGATTATTGTTATCAAAAATAAAATTGCTCAACTGAAGATTCAGAAAAGGACCTTGGAAGGGGATCAGGTTTGGCTTTGGAGGCAGATTGAAGATAGAGATTAACATAGTCCAGGAAAGATTTTACTGGTACATGTTGCCCATTAAGCTCAACCTTCACTGTTTTTCCAAGGCATCCTGCTATGTCACTCGCTTTTTCATCAGGGCAACAACATCATCTCCAAGATGGGTCATGTTGGATTTTGCAAAGTCAGGCTTAAATGAAACTTTGGTCCAGTTTTCGCCCCCCTTGCACTTTGTTATGATGGGCTCTGATTTCTTTCCCATGTTAGAGAACACCTTCATTGCAGAGGAAAAAATTAGCCCAGTAAGAAGTGTGGATGCTTTAAAGAAACATGATGTACAGTCTAAGTATGTGAAAAAATAATTAAAATGGCTGATAAAAACAATAATTAAAAGGGATTATCAGTCACAATAATACATGAGCATGCTTGTGAATGATGCCATGGTACAGATAAATTTTTTGGGAATGGGAATGCTTGGCTTAGATGGCTTCTACAGACTACAATATTTGGTCACGAGAGAGGCAAATGTAATGAATTATTGGTTCTCTTTCTCTAGCTACATTTTTTCCACAGACCAAACAAAGCACTTGATGCATCTATTGTAGAAACTGATAGAATTAGGAAAAAATCTCAAATGAAGGTTAAGTCATCCTCTACGTTTGTCACTCATAACAGATGTGACACAACGACTACTTTAGACACATTAGAGCAAGATACCAAAGCGAGTAGCTGAAAAGTTTTATCAAGAAAAATGAAGTGTGAAGTCAGGGTAACTATAAATCTGTCAAGGGGGGGTTGTATCCTATACTTCCCAAAACAAGAAATCCCATACCACCAGATGAAAAAAAAAAACCCGAGCTAATGACGATCAGACATGAAAAAACATTGTCACATCATAATGCACAAAATAACACCTAAGTCGTGAAATTCCCTAAATCTGCAAATTGTGTAACGAAAACCCTAATTTGATTATAACAATTCAAGAACAGAAACCTGAGGAAAATCTCTAACCGCTATTAGAACATCCAGCAAACCATATAACCAATAATTGTGTATACATGGTAGATAACTAGCAGTCATCCGATCACAATCAAACTATGACAAATGAACTCTAAATAACCAGATACTGAAGAATTTACAAAGAAACCCTAGTTGTCAATGATCGAAAACGAACCAAGATTGACAACGTCAAAATAAAACTAGGTCTTGAAAAATGCCCCATATATCCATTTACATGTCTACCTACCATACAATTAAAACCCTAATTCCAAGATCACTACAACCGTAAAGCCCTATATGTTTTTACAATAAAAATGCAGGACATAAGAAACCCAGGTCTTGAAAAATGCCTCCATAAATCTGTTAAATGTCTACCACACAACCAAAACCCTAACTAAACTCTAATTCCAACATCACTAAAATTGTAAAGCCTTAGATGTTTAGTCAATCAAAATGAAGAAAATAAGAAACCCTAATTCCAACATGTGAACTCGGTCGAGAAAATATCAAATAGACAAAAAGTGGCATGGCAATCCATAACAGATCATTTCATCTACAACTGGTCGCGAAGATTTTTCATATATAAACAAAAAGTGGTAACCCTCAAGAAACCCTAATTCGAACATCATAAGACAAAAAAAACTTGCAAACCCTAACAAGATCTTTGTACCTGCTTGTACTTCTTCTCTCGCTTCCCATCGGGCGTCTCGATCACGAACTCGGTCGAGAAAATATTCGTAAGCTTCGCGCCGTACCCGTTCCTCCCACCGGTAGTCTTCTTCTCGTTGTCATTGTAATTACTGCTCGTCAAAAGATGCCCGAAAATCAACTCCGGCTCATAAACCCCATCCTCCTGATGAACCTCGACCGGGACCGTCGCCGCTGTTGTCCCGCTCACCAGGTTCTGCTCCACGTCGATCGTGACCCTGACGGCGTCCATGGACGGGTCCTGCTGCTTGTTGTCGGCGGCGTTGACGAGGATCCCGTCGAAGATCTTGTAGAGGCCCAGGACGTAGGTGATGGGTCGGTGGACCATCTCGTTGTTGTTGTTGTTGTTGTTGTCGATGGAGCCGATGTAGGTGTCGGGGCGGAGGAGGATGTGCTCGAGCTGGGTTTTCTTTTGGTAGGTTTCTTCGATGGTTTTTCCGGGAGGGGGTATGGAGGCGGCGACGTTGGCGTTGGAGCTGGTTTGTAAGGGGAGCTTTTTGGCTGCGGCCATTGAGAGAAAGAGAGAGAGAGAGCGAGCGAGCTCGGAGAAGGGAGGAGAGAATGTGGGGAATGAGTATGAAGAGGGAGAGAGGTTAACGGTCGGGTTGGGATTTTTTTTTTCTTTGGTCAAACGGAAATTGGTCGAGTTGGGATTTGATTTGAACTGGGCAGGATTTCAAACGGAGGGACAGGATGAGGTTTGGTGATCGGAAGGTGGAAGTTTTTTTTGGGTAAAACAGCTTGAAATAAAAAAGAGGCTAAACGAATATACAGCCTACAAGGGACATACCCCAGGAGGAAAAAGGAAAAACAAAAGAAAGAAAGAAAATGTGAAAGAAAAGACCAAGAGCCTAAGCCAAACGGCTACAAAGGTCTAAAGGTGGTTGAACCACCTGTTTCCCACCCATCTGATAGAGGGATACAAAACAGATAGAAAAGGATTACACATTGTACAACCTTGCAACCTTGCAGCCTTACCGAATTTACGAAAAGGTAAGATAATTAGACATCAACTTGACTCAAACTAAACATTTAACACGTGGCAAGCCAATGGCAGCCTCTAACAGTTCTACTGAAGATCGAAACAGAAAACAATATGGCAGCTGAGCTGTAGATAGCCGTGACCAGCTGCTGGGGCTGTATCAAGCAGCAGCGGCTTAACAGCAACATTCAGCAGCGGCAAACTACAAACAGCGGCAGCAGCGGCAAACTAAAAGCAGCAGCAACAACACCAAGCAGCATACGCAGCACCAAACTGAGGTTTAAGTACAGTACAATACAGTAGTAGACCATCCTTGAACAGGTCATGGGCAGCAATGAACAGCAGTACAAAAAATGCTGGTCGGTACTAGTAACGCCCAGAATGACAAAAGCAGCAGTTGCTGCCATATCAGGTGCAATAGTAGGCTATGTAGTTGGTAGCAATCGTGCTTGGAGGTGCTAGATTGCTGTCCAGCATAGCATTGAAGTAACAGCAGATCGTTGATCAATAGTAGCCGATCGTTCTAGCTACTGATCAGCACTGAACCAGCATAACAGTAGCAGCAGTTGCTGCAGTAGCAGCAAACATCACAGGCAGCATGGTTTTCCAGAAAACAGAGAAATAATAGCAGCAGCTAGAGGTTCAGAACAGGTTCAGAACAGGGCAACTACACAGCTAGGGACATGCCCCCTAGCAAAAGCATAAACAGCCCAAGGGACAACCCCCCAAGGGTAAGTACAAACAACCAAACAAACACAGGACAGCCAGAAGCCTGCCTAGATGTCATACAGTATAAGGACTGCCTAACAATTGAGAGCCAACCTAACACTGAACAAAACTTGCAGAAGCAAGCAGCTATAGCTCAGAACAGCATGAACACAGCCAAAACAGAACAATCCCAATTGCTCAACCTCTAAAAATAGGAAGCAATGAGAAGCACCCAATTGCTCAACCAAGAAGCTAGGATATCAAAGCATCTCCCTATTGCAGTCAACAGCACATGATTAAGAGCTAAATTATGTTTCACAGTACAGCAACAAAGCAATGTCAGAACAACAGAATTACAACCCACAGTGGGCTGAATACAGACTAGCCACCTGGACGGAAATGGACTAGCAACAAAACAGTAGCAGAAAATAGAAGCTACATACTCTGCAAATTAATGTAACTGGCCTATTGCTTTTTCTGCTCCCCATCTAGCTCCCTCGAGGCCTAACTCACCAAAATCTACAAGCAATAGGAAGGACCTTTACTCCCTCGGCTCTCCCTTACAAGAAGACTCCCACTAACTTTTATCTCCTCTCTCAAAAAAATATTGGGGCTCAAGCACACATCTCACAGGTCTCACATATGCTTATAAGTAGAAGTTGATTGTTAAGAATAGCACGGGTGTTTGGAAATCAATCATTCTACGTCTCCGTTCCACTTTCTCAAGTACTCAATATCTCCAATCCATCTCTATTCTTCCAAAACAATATGAGAAAATTTTAAAATGGCACCTGAATTTTGTACCAAATGTCACAGAGACACCTGAACTTAACTTTATTTCAATTAAACACCTGTACTAACAAAATACCAAATTTAGACCCCCGCTGTTGTATTTCGTTCCAAAAATTGCTGACATGACATCTCCAACCCATTTAAGTTGCCCCATTGCACTGTTTCCAACATGGGATGATGAAGTTTGCCTATGGGTTTCGCTTGGGTGTATCGTCCCTTATTGGAAACATGTGCAATGGGACAACTTAAACGGGTTGGAGATGCTATGTCAGCAATTTTTTGGACGAAATATAACGGCGGGGGTCTAAATTTGGGGATTTTGTTAGTACAGGTGTTTAATTGAAATAAACTTAAGTTCAGGTGTCTAAATTTGGGGATTTTGTTAGTATAAGTGTTTAATTGAAATAAAGTTAAATTTAGGTGTCTCTGTGACATTTGATACAAAATTCATGTGCCATTTTAAAATTTTTCCAAACAATAATGCTACACTTACAACATTCTTTTACAATATTGTTGTATGTTACAACGTTGCTGACGTGGCAGTGCAGGGGACCCACTCACTTAACCTAGCTAAAAAAAAAAAAAAAGGACCAAAATCCCTCAAATTCAAAACATGCGGTTGTTTCCCCAAATCACACCAGACGTCAACCAACTAGGGAGAGAGGGAGGTGAGGCAACCACCCACCGCCCACCACTGCCGACCACCACCACTGCCTCCCCACCTCCGACAACCACCTCCCATCAGCGAGAGATTCCTGTGCCTCCGGCGACCACCACCACCGCACCGATGAGATTTAAAATCATGCAGAAAGAGGACTATGAACCAGATCGACAAACTTCGACCAAGGTCTATGTGTGTGGGGGTGTTCTATGTTTGAGCCTAATTTTTCTGGGTTACAAAAGAACCCTAATTCGAAATTTGCCCTATAATTGGATAACCCCCAAATTACCCTGCACTTGCACGAGCTTCCATCTGAATTGTATGATTTCGAAGCCCTAATTTTGTTGCTTCGCCGATATGGATGTGCAAAAAAAAAATTTACACTGGCCCTATATTTTATATATAACTTGTAGGTTGGCACAAGCTAGGTGCATGCACCTTATCCTCTATGTAATATCTATTATTCTAATGTTCTCGTTTGAGTTACTTTTTCTAAACATCTACTCTATGAACTCCTGACCCCTGCTCCCTCTAACCAACTCCTTTAGACATTCCCTTAGGTGCTGAAAATGATTGAACCAGTTGAAGTCCCCTGGGCCAAAAGTTCTAGATTTGGATGTGCGTCATTTTAAGGGACAGTAACGGTCCAAGCAAACCAAATCTGCAGATTGACAAAAGGAAAACAGTTGCAGTTATTTGCCATCTTTTCTCACTGGAGAATCATTGCTGATTGCTTGGTAGTTTCTACATGTCCAACTTCAGGAAAAAAAAAATCATTTGCTACTACTTTTATGATGCAGGCTTGTTTTTTTTTTTTTTTTTGGTTATGGCACAGCCTTGTTTTGATACAATTAATGGCTGAAAATGGCTTCATTTGCTACTGTTCTTTCAGCCTTGTTTTGGCTGAAAAGCCTTCTTTTGATGGTAGTACGTTGATGCTTGTGCTATTGTTATGGCTATTCATGCCTTGTTTTGGTACTAATTTTATGGAACCATTCTATTTGCTGTACTGTTGTGGTTTATGGAAGCATAATGCCTTGTTTTTATGCTCTTTTTTGGCTACTTTCATGGACTGTTGGTGCATAATGAAAGCATCAACTATAAGCTTTTTGGTGACGAATAGTGCTCAATTTTTTTCTCCCTCATGTTTCAATATCCAAGTAATCAACTGGCAGTTCATTTCTCTATATCACTAGCTGAAATTCGAAATAAATTTATTGATTCAGGTATCAAGCTCAGCTTCAGCAGAACTTAATCTACTTAGCGGCAATTGCCGATGCCCAACCTTAACACATACTTGTCAGGCACATCCAACAACTTAAGCCCAAAACGGCTGAGCAACAACCGAGTGTTTTATGCCCTTCAGTCTCGAGATCAACATCATCAGCTCCTCCAACAACACATGAGTATGATACCCGGAGCAAACACTATCATGCATCAAGCCATGCAACTTGGAATTGGAAATTCAGGATTTTTGGGAGACGGGTGAAGCGGAAGCAAGATCTCTTTAAAACTGGTTCTAATGCGGGAACTCTGGCTCTGGGCTTCTCATTGGGGAAAGGGGTTCTCATCTCTAAGATGTATACAGTAGATTTTGGAAACTCTCCAGCATTAAGTAGTTAGGAAAATCAAGTTGTATGTTTTTTTGGAATATCAATGTATGGCTTAATGACGATGCTCAGCTTTGTACCCTCTTTTTGAATGATATTTGGAATGAGAACAGCTCTGTGTCGGCTTATGGATTATATGTGAATTTGAATTGTTGATAAGTAGGACAATAAAAGGCCCGGCGTGGGCTTGTGTGTGAATTTTGATTGTCAATGGTAATTTAGGATGAGATACGCCCGGCATGGGCTCATATAGACTGCTATTGTTTTTTATGCATCTTCTTCTTGTTGTTTGTTTGAGAAGCAAGGCGTCGGACTAAGCCATAAAGCAAGGAAACCCTGTCAATTTTATTTTTTTGCCAATTTGTGTTTTAATCAGCACACTGCACTAGTCAACTATATTTGTGAAGCCGAAATTAATATAATTAAACATCTAATAAAAAGTTATCTTCCACACAATATACATGCCAATACCAAGTCTTGCCAAAAAAAACAAGAGTTTGAGATCCCACTGAGCACTAGCTAGTAAATGGCACGACACGATACAAATACTCAAATACCTACAATCAAGTAAACTAAATTACTCTTTAGCATTATCCAATGCATTCAACATTTCCATAAAACTTGGCGGTGGTTCTCCAACACATTGTCCTTGAGTCTCCAAAAAACTTGATTGCCCTCATCCCCAAACTTGCCTACTTGTAATATTTGATTACCCTCTCCAATCATGACTACTGAATAAGGTTGGCATGTTTGTTTGTAAACTTGGTGGTAGTCCTCCAACACATTGCCTTTGAGTCTCCGAAAACTTGATTGCACTCCTCCCCAAACTTACCTACTTGTAATATTTGAGTGCCCTCTCCAATCGTGACTATTGAATAAGGTTGGCATGTTTGTTTGTGAACTTGAAAATGCATACATAAATTAGTTGAAGCATGTTCCAGTTGGGCAGGAACTTGAAGAAAATTAGAAGATGTTTCCACCTTTTGCCATATTCGGTTGCATATTATGGGGCATCATGTTTGGCCACATTGATTGCCTCGTGTAGCTTGGCTGACTCTGGCCAACAATAAAAATGAGAATTAACAGTAACTTTAATATGATTCATGAAATTGTGCAATAAAACTAAAGTTTCTTACATTTACATTGACAACACTCTCTTGTGTCCCAAACACATGATCAACCACAATCTCCTCAACCTCCTGAAATTAGCAAATAAAATAATTACTTAGTATTCATCGAATATTATTATATGTCCATATTAACAAATCATAGAGAACTTATACCTTAGCTTTTTCCATGGGCAATGTCTTCTTTTTCTTTTCTATTTTCTTCTTAACAGCTTTTTTCGCAACACCTTGCATCCTTTTACACGGCGGTCTTCCTTTTCGACGAAGACCTTCCCGGTTAAGTATGTTCGTGCTCTGTTTGGTTTTAATAACCTCATATCCAAGTGAAAATGGATCATTAAGAGTTTTGAAACCCACATTACTTTCACAAAGAACCGAAACTTCCATCAACTCCCGTTTTAGTTCACGTACCCGTGTCATCACCATATCATACTTCTCTTGAGATTCTTCTGGTAAATCAGCAACCTCATTAAAGAGATTGCACAAGTTGTCATGCCGACGCGCTTCAATTGACGTTGACAACTTATTGTAACATATCCGAACTTTAGTGTGTACCTTTTTCACATTTTTGCACCATCTTCTCAACACATACTTGTTAGGCACTTTTTGAATTCCCCTTTGAAACCACACCATCAATTGATGTTTGCACACCATTTCTCTGAACTCAAACAATCGACAATTACAATTTGTTTCATTGGTTTCAGAATTAAAATCAATAGTAAATGACACTTTTTTTTTGGGTAAATCAGCTTGAAATAAAAGGGGGGGGCTAACCGAATATACAGCCTACAGAAGGCATATCCCAGGAGGTAAAAAGAAAAGGAAAAGAAAACAAAAGAGAATGCCTACGCCAAACGGCTACATAGGACTAAAAGTAAATAAAGCATCTGTTTCCTATCCATCTAATAGAGGAAAACGAAACAAATGACAAAATGATTACACAAAGTGCAACCTGCAAAGAAACTAAGATTCAACCAATTTACATGATTCTGAAATACAATGAACTAAAACTAGACATTACAAATGCATCAATGGACAGCGGCCACACAACATAGTAGCCAACTAGGCAGCAGCCACACAGCAATAGGTAGGAATCACCTCAAAGTATATCGACAAAAGCAGCAGTAGCAGAAGGCATACCAGCAGTCACACAAAACATAAGCAAAACTGAGCAGTAGAGAAGATCAAGGGACGGCTCCCTAGAAAAGCATTAACATTCCTAAGGACAACCCCCCAAGGATAGGTAAAAGATATATTTGGCTATTGTAAATTTATATGTTAGTTGCTCAAATCAGACAACATTCGAAGTGAAGCAACAACAAAAGAGCAGCAGTAGAAATAGCAATCGGATACAATGCCAAAACCAACAGCCGAGGACACTCAGATTTTTCTTAACAACAGCCAAGGACAGGCCTACAACAGAAATGGTTGGTCCATAACAGAAGTATAACAGCCACAAATACCAAGTTACTGTGACAGAACAGGCACATGAGTAACAAAAGCATGACAGTAATGGTTGTTAACAGGCACAGGAGTAAGAAAAGCATGACAACCCAACAGATTTACACACATGGTACAATACCGTACGACAACATCCATACGGTACCATACATCCCCAAAACGGTACAATAATGTACGACAACATCCATACGGTACCATACCACACCAAAACAGTATAATACCGTACGACAACATCCATACGGGACCACACCATACCAAAACGGTACAATACCGTACGACAACATCCATAGGGTACCAGACCACACCAAAATGGTACAATACCGTACGACAACATCCATAGGGTAACATACCACACCAAAACCGTACAATACCGTACGACAACATCCATAGGGTACCATACCACACCAAAAAGGTACAATACCGTACGACGACATCCATACGGGACCACACCACACCAAAACGGTACAATACTGTACGACAACATCCATAGGGTACCATACCACATCAAAACGGTACAATACTGTACGACGACATCCATTAGGTACCATACCACACCAAAACGGTACAACACCGTACGACAACATCATATGCTACCAGACCACACCAAAATGGTACAATACCAAACATAGGCTACAAGACCACACCAAAACAGTACAATACCGTAAGACAACATCCATAGGGTACCATACCACACCAAAATGGTGCAATACCGTACGACAACCTCTTTACCGTACCATTCCCCACCAAAACGGAACAATACTGTATGACAACATTCATAGGGTACCATACCACACCAAAACGGTACAGTAACGCACGACAACAACCACAGGGTTCCATACCACACCAAAACGGTACAATACCGTACGACAACATCCATAGGGTACAGGACCACACCAAAACGGTACAATACCGTACGACAACATCCATAAGTTACCATACAACACCAAAACGGTAGAATACCGTACGACAACATCCATAGGGTACCGGACCACACCAAAACGGTATAATACCGTACGACAACATCCATAGGGTACCATACCACACCAAAACGGTACAATACCGTATGACGACATCCATACGGGACCACACCACACCAAAAAAGAACAATACCGTACGCCAACATCCATAGCCTACCAGACCACACCAAAACAGGACAATACCATCCATAGGCTACAAGACCATACAAAAACCGTACAATACCATACGACAACATCCATAGGGTACCATACCACACCAAAATGGTACAATATCGTACGACAACCTCTTTACCGTACCATTCCCCACCAAAACGGAACAAAACCATACGACAACATTCATAGGGTACCATACCACACCAAAACGGTACAATACCGTACGTAAATATCCATAGGTTGCCATACCACACCAAAACGGTTGAATACCGTACGATGACATCAACACGGGACCACACCGCAACAAAACGGTACAATACCATACGACAACATCCATAGGGTACCATACCACACCAAAACGGTACAATACCGTATGACAACATCCATACGGGACCACACCACAACAAAACGGTACAATACTGTACGACAACAACGATAGGATACCAAAACACCAAAACAGTACAATAACGTACGACAACATCCATAGGGTACCATACCACACCAAAACGGTACAATACCATACGATAACATCCATACGGGACCACACCATTCCAAAACGGTACAATATCATCCATAGGGTTCCATAACACACCAAAACTGTACAATACAGAACGACGACTTCCATACGGGACCACACCTCACCAAAATGGTACAATACCGTACGACAACATCGATAGGGTACCTGACCACACCAAAACGGTACAATACCATACAACAACCTCTTTACCGTACCATTCCCCACCAAAACGGAACAATACCGTACGACAACATTCATAGGAGGCATACCACACCAAAACGGTACAATACCGTACGACAATATCCATAGGTTACCATACCACACCAAAACGATAGAATACCGTACGACGACATCCATACGGGACCACACCACACCAAAACTGTACAATAAGGTACGACAACATATATAGGGTTCCATACTACAGCAAAGCGGTACAATACAGTAGGACAACATCCATAGGGTACCAGACCACCCCAAAACGGTAAAATACCGTACGACAACATCCATAGGGTGCCATACCAAACCAAAACGGTACAATACCGTACGACGACTTCCATACGGGACCACACCACACCAAAACGGTACAATACCGTACGCCAACATCCATAGGCTACCAGACCACACCAAAACGGGACAATACCATCTATAGGCTACAAGACCACACCAAAACCGTACAATACCGTTTGACAACATCCATAGGGTACCATACCACACCAAAACGGCACAATACCGTACGACGACATCCATACGGGACCACACCACACCAAAACGGTACAATACCGTACGACAACATCCATAGGGTACCAAACCACATCAAAAACGTACAATACCGTACGACGACATCCATAGGATACCATAGCACGTCAAAACGGTACAATACCGTACGACAACGTCCATAGGCTACCAAACCACACCAAAATGGTACAAAACCATCCATAGGCTACAAGACCACACCAAAACGGTACAATACCGTACGACAACATCCATAGGGTACCATACCACACCAAAA
>BPLS01024080.1:0-11864 GCA_019656275.1 Rhododendron kiyosumense
TGGAGAATAGTAGGCATGGATTGGCTTGAAGCTGGATCAAAACATGAAGGAACTGGCAAGTTAATAGATTCAGAGACATGTCCAGCCCAAAAAGGCTCTTCCTCTAAAGCTAACAAATTTCTCAAATCATCTGAACTTCCTGTTGTGTGGGGAACAGTAGACATGGTTTGGCTCGAAACTGGATATGAACATGAAGGGACTGTCCGGTTAATAAATCCAAAGGCATGTCCCGCCGAAAAAGACTCTTCCAGTGAAGGTAACAAATTTCTCAAACCATCTAAACTTCCCGTTGTCTGGGGAACAGTAGGCATGAGTTGGCTCGGAGCTGGTTCAGAACATGAAGGGATTGTCCAGCTAATAGATTCAGAGACATCTTCCTCCAGAAAAACATCTTCTAAGAAAGCTAGCGAATTAATTCGATCGACTGAACTTCCCATTGTGGGGGGAATAGTAGGCATGTGTTGGCTCAAAGCTGAACATGGAGGGACCGTCCACATGGATCCAGAGATATGATGTTTTTGCAGAAGATGGTCTTCTAGTGAACCAAACGAATTTCTCCCATCTCCTAAGCTTCCCATATTCTCACCTAGGATCTGTGTTGATGCTATATGAGGGTGTGGAACCTCAGGACCATTGGAATTTGGATAAGAGTTGGACACCGTCCACTGATTTTTTAGTTGAAATGCCCATTCAGAGGAAACCCGTCCTTCTTCATTTTCATTGTACATATATGACACAGAAAAAACCAGTATCAGAATAATTACCAGAGCAAGAATATTGCAAAGTAGGGATTTTTACTATCTCTACCATTGAAGCATTTTCTGTATTCCTACCATTTGAGCCTTCAACAAAATCCTGGGGAAACTCATTCGTCTCCTCAAGGTGACTAACCAAATGATTTTCCAGCACGGTCTGCCCATTAGCTGACAGTGTCTTCCATGTCGGTGATGGATTCTTTTCTCCATATTGATCAGGAGGTCTCCCGGCTGGAGAGAAGAACAAAAAACAAAACAATTACATCGGAAAGATTAAAAGGGAAGAGAAATGGCTACTTGTATTGTATCTTCTTTGTTTAGTATCTTGCCTCTGTTAGGGAAAGATGGGTGATAGAAGGAAAAGAAAGGAGGTAATAATATGTGAATCATAAAAATGGTAACCTTTGTCAGGACGATGGTGATCATTATAGTTTAAAAATGGGATTATTAGGGCATTATTGGTTCTCCATTTCTCCCTTCTTAACTATTTAAACAGGTGGTTAGTAAGTGAGGGTGGAATTACCTTTTTTTCTGATAATATTTGGCCACCGCTTGATCCCGTGCTGCCTACAAGTTCGTTTAAGCGTGGATACACTAACTGCATGAGCAAGAATCAACATAAGAAATTTGTATCGTTACATTGATTCCACAATAGAATAATCGAGATCTCCTTGCAGAGGTATTTTTGTTGAAAACAAGTGAAACATGGCAAGCAGTAGATTACCGCCAAGGCTCTCTGCAACATCTTTACGTTTACGACCATAATGTTGTCGAAGATCATCCAAAGTAATACTCGTATTTATCTCTTCATGGTCTTCTTGTTCTCTTGTTCTTTTCTTCTTAGAATCAGAGGCATCAAAGCTCCTTTTATCTTGTCTGACACGGTGTGCTTTGTTGTTTGTAGAAGCAAATTCACCTGATGATAAGGCAATAGGCCCTACAATCTGTCCTCCTCCTGGTAGGGCTGAAGGCCAAGGTGCAAATCTACCAAGCCATGATATATGGATACGTTGAAGCCTTGAAACAAATTTCCCATCTGCAGATAGACTCATAACTTCAAAGGGGCTTTCGTCTCCTAAAGAATGCCCCTTCATTGTTGCCCAGTTCTGAGTCAAGTAAAGTAATTAGTTTACAAAAGATATGTTTACTCATTTATTTTATCAAGATGCACTTTTGTTGATTACACTCCTTTCTTCTCCCAGTCTACTCCTTTTGGAATACACACAAACAACAAAAACGTTATTGGCCTAACAAGTAATTAGCCTAATAAACGTGGTAAACTCACTTATCAAAGAAAATATAAGACTACCTCGGACTTCCTATTAGTAATCATAATTACATTCCGTTACACAATTTGGAAAACCATGAAATCTAAAGGCAGGTAAATGGGACTAAAAGTCCCGAACTGCTGCAAAGTTCAAAGGATGAACCCATACTTATAAATAATAACATCCCATAACCTCAGTCATGTACAAATATTGATGGGAAAAGTTGGTTAAAAATTCACGAATATGGAGAATATAGCATTGGTTGAAGACTGAGCTACAACAAAATATACGTTAAAAAGCTCAGAAACATAGCCAAGCTGGGTAGATGGTCCCTTTCATATTGAAGACAATGCTTCTACATCACTTACAGAGAAAGCTGGACACATGTGCAAGCTAGCTATCATTCATAAGATGCCCATTAAAGGAGCAGCAATTATGCAAAAGGGAATTTTGTCCCGGTTTTGAATTCACTTAAGTTGAGTATTTTAAAATCTAGATGGGAATGATATGATTTCACTATTTAATAACTTTAAGTGGCAACAGGAATTGAAATATAAGCGATGTATGGAAACCATATGCCCGGTAATTTCACAAAAATGCAAGGAGAAAATTACCAACTATTTTCATAATTATTAAAACCTACAAAACAAATTGACTTGATAAAAATGAAAATACAGTTGAGTTACTTGTTCAAATGTCGACTGATGCATCCCATGTTGCCTACGGATGCGCTTCGTTGTGGATACAGGATGGATCACAAGCTGCCTACGGATGTGCTTCGCTGCATGAGCACCAATACACAAGGTAAGAAACTACAATTTTGCACCACTTCATCTTCCGTAAATAGAACAATGCAGTATGTCCTCTACAAGACACATTAGAGTTGAAAAGCTCAGCCCACACTACTTCTTAACACCTAGGTGTTAAGAAGAGGGAAACTGGGGTCTTATAACCAGCACAGATGAGGCATGTCTAAGCGATGTGGGACACATTCCAACACACCCTCCCGGACCACAACACATGGCAACTAGACAACGGTCCAACAAACAAAGGCCAAACCAAGCTCAAATACCAAGTTGAAAAGCCTAGCCCACACTACTCCTTAAAATCCAAGTGTTAAGAAGAGGGAAATTGGGGCCTTATAACCAGCACAGATGAGGCATGTCTAGGCAATGTGGGAAACATTCCAACAATTAGATGGTTCATAAACAAAAGCAAGACTTAGCTAATTGTAGAAGCTTACCGCCAAGGCTCTTCACAGCATCTTCCCATCTACTGTCGAGATGCTGGTGATACTTTAAACTAAGTACACTCATAGTTCTGCACTTCCTCTTTAATGTCCTTCTCACAGTTTTCTTCTTTGAAAGAGAAAGGATGTGCCCTCCATCTAGTAAGCCGATAGCAGACTGCAATATTTTGATAGTTGAAGCCATTGATCAATATACTCGTCTGTAAAAAATCAATGTACTAATCCATACACAGAATGACAATCTCAACCTATCTTTACTCTCCGAAAGAACACTTTAATGCTTACGACCTATAAAACAAATTGACTTCATAGAAATGAAAATACAACTGAGTTACTTGTTTAAATGGCCACTGTTGGGTCCCATATTGCCTACAGATTCGCTTCGCCGTTGATTCACGATGGATCGCAAGCTGCCTACAGGTGCGCTTCGCTGCATGAGCACTCACCAATACATAAGGTAAGAAACTACAATTTTGTACTGCTTCCATAAAGAGAACTATCCAGTATGTCCTTCACAGGACGTATTAGATGGCATATACACGAGCAAGAATTAGTTAACTGTAGAAGCTTACCACCAAAGAACTTCGCAGCATCTTCCCATCTCCTGCCAACAGGCTGTTGGTGTTCCTCTAAACTAAGTACACTCATAGTTCTGCACTTTCTCTTTAATGTCTTTCTTACAATTTTATTCTTTGAAAGAGATAGGATGTGTCCTCCATCTGGTAAGCCAGTAGCAGACTGCAACTTTTGGAAAGTTGAAGCCATCAATCAAAATACTCATTGTACTCAACAATATACAGAATGAAAACGTCAACTTTCCTCTCCAGAAAGAACACTTGTTAATTTCGGCTCATCTACATTTTAAAATGTACTCTAGTGGTTTATCCAACAGATGGTAATATACAATATGTTTCGAACTTATTTACACAAAAAAATGTTGAGGGCCTAATAACTATTGACATTGCATCTGACACAAACTTGGATCTATAGTTTGAATTCATTTTATGATACCCTTGAAGACAATATTTAGTACAAACAAATCAGAATCTGGGTTCTAACACTGTACTTGAACCAAGGGTAAATTCACCAATAGGGATCATACTATTGTTTATCACCTAGCTGGAATTAACATACTTAAATCTGCATATACATGTAGATAAGGGCGAGGACTAACCTGAGCAGCCAATCCTCCTGAGTGACTCTTTTGCAGACTTCGTGGTAGATCCTGTGATTTCTTTAGTCGTACACAATGCTTGTGTGTTAGTGTTCTCCGCTGGGCTAAATGTCTAATGCTGTTAAACTGTTCCCCAAGAAAAAGACTGTTTTGTACTTCGAATGACTTCCATGAATGGGAATCTGGCGTGCAAAACCGTAACTTATTAAATTGTAGGAACTTAGAGAGGAAGTAAATTGGTATAAATGATGCAAACCATAATTTAGTAGTGCAAGCAAAATTTTAGCAGAAAAGCATAGCAGACTTAGAACCATTGTTACCAATCGAGATGGACTACTAATTATTTGTACACAATATTTTTGGTTTGAAGAAAAAAGGAGGTAAACCTGCTGCTCGAAATTTTCATAACCGGATAATTTTTGATACAGATGATCTATTTTAATTCACCTTTTACAGTTTGAACACAAGAATCCAAATAAATGAATAATGAAGCTTCTACTTTGCAGAAGAACTAGTATGGTTGAAAATTGAAAAGAGCTCAGTGTTGCAACTTGCAACCAATGCATTATTTCAACAATAGAAACATACAACAAAGACCCCTCACTGTATCTTTACGTCTAGCACCAAAATGATGTCGTAGATCTTCTAAACTTAGTGCATTAGTGAAGCATTCTCTTTTTAATGCCTCTCTAGTACTTTCTTTCTCTGAGTTAGACCCAGTGGGGCCTCTCTCATCTGCCTTGACAAGATGTGCTCTGTTGCTTGTAACATCAAATGCTTGTTGTTCTGGTGAGGAAAACGTGTGAATTATCCATGCCTCTTGTTAGGGAAAGGAAGAAATAGAAAGAAGGTTCTATAATGTGAAGCACAAAAATTAGGATTTCGTCATGTAAGATTTAACTCACTTAGTCACGTTCCCTTTCTCTGCAAATCAATCAACTTTTCAGAAAACTTAAAAATTGAACTCTTAAGGGACTATCGTTTCTCTTAATTTATTTCCCAAGGAGAGAGGGAAATTACCATTGTTTTCGAACCGAACCTGCCACCAATAGAACCAGTGCTGCCTACGGGTGCTCTTAAACATGGATCCACTAACTGCATGAGCAAAAAAAAGTATGAAATCCATATCCTTACACTGCTTCCACAAGACAATAATCCAGCATCTCATGGCAGAGTTAGTATGGTTCTATCATCTATGGTTAAGAACAAGAAATAAATTACCACCAAGGCTCTTCAAAGCATGTTTATGTTTACAGCCAAAATGTTGTCCAAGATCCTCTAACCCTTGATTGTTTGACGTTTCACTTGTATTGTTACTTTCATAATGAGATGCAGTAGAGCCGGTTTGATCTTGGCCGACAAGGTGTTCTCTGTTGTTTGTAGCAGCAAGTTCACTTGATGATAAGGCTGTAGGCCTGACAATCTCACCTCCATCTTGTAAAGCAAAAGCCCAAGGTGAAGATCTAGCAAACTGGGACATATGGATCAATCGAAGCCTTGAATCAAGTTTCTCATCCATAGATAGACGGCTAACTTTAAATGGTCTTTCTTCTCCCAAAGAACACCCCTTCCTTGTTGCCCATTTCTGAACCCAGTAAAGGTAATCAGTAAATTTGAACTTTTAAGGAATGTGCTGCTTCTTCTTCAACCATTCAAAAAATGTGTCTACTAAGTGATTAGCCTCGTGTATGTCATGAACTCGCTTATCAAAGAAGATATATGTCTACATCAGACTCTTTATCTGAGGGGAAGTTAGACACATATGCTAGCTAACAAAAAGAGACGCTCATTAAAGACGAAGAAAGTTTGCAAAAGGAAGTTTCTCCATCATATGATTTCAAACTTTAATTACCTGAAGTGAAAGAGAAATTGAAAATCTAAGTGAATTATGAACCAACTGCCAGTGTAATTTCACAATCCTTAAAAAGTTATGGACCAAATTACTATTCTTGTCATAATGATAAATACTTTTAAAAATAATTAACAGATGGAAATCTGAATATAAGTAAGTTACCTGTCGAAAAGATGGCCACTGATGGATCCCATGTCGCTTTATCCGCTTCACTGTGGATACCTGATTGATCCCATGCTTTGTAAAGGTGCACGTTGCTGCATGAGCACCAATATATAGGTGGATGGCTAAAATTTTAGCATGTCCTTCGCCAAAAGCATTAGATGGTTCATAAACGAGCAAGAATGAAAGCTACCATTTATCAGTTGTAGAAGGCTTACCACCAAGGCTCTTAGCAGCAGCCTCACATATTCCGGCAAAATGTTGGTGGTTGTCCTTAAGTATTACACTCATAGTTCTGCACTTTCTCTTTAAAGTCTTTCTCACCATTTTCTTCTCTCCAAGAGACAATGTAGGAGAGCATTGATCTGCTCTGGCCACATGTTCTATATATTTTGCAGATTGATCTAATGGATCAAGCAGTACAATGTGGCTGTGCCCTCCATCTGGTAAGCCGATAGGAAAACGTGAAGAGCTTGCAGACTGCAGTATGAGGGAAGTTAAAACCATCATTCAATAAACTGATCGATAAACAGAATGATAACTTCAACTAAACCTCCTCTCCTAACGAACACCCCTTTATTGTGGCTAATCTAGATTTCTTTGCACTTCTTTACTACTTTATCAAGTAGATTTGTTTCAAACTTATATTTCAATAATAAAAACATTGAGGGTCTAACCACTGCCGAATTTCTCAAATGACACAAAAATCTTGGATCCACTGTTGTGATTCATTTTGGATACCATTTCAATGCAATACCTAATACAAAAGAAACAACATCTGAGTTCGAACACTAATCTTGAACAACGGTTAAATAATGTATGGATGATAATGGCATTGTATAAAGACCTAGCTGGAAAATAATGTATACAAAAGATGCCCCGTGTACGTGTGCAAATAAATCAGGGGAGAACCAACCTGAGTAGTCAATCCTCCCAAGTATCTAGGCCATTTATTCACTCTTTGTTCAACTCCGATAATTTGCATAACTCCGGGCAGATCTGGTGATTTCTCTCGTTGTACACAACCCTGAAGTGTTAATCTTCCCATTGACAATAACGGTACACAGTCATTAGGCTGTTCCCGGATCAGAAGAGTTTCGAGTACTTCGAGTGATGGCAGTGCAAGGGAATCTGTCGTGTGGCTTCCTGGATCATAAATAGCTGCAATGAATTAAATTTTGAGGCCATTAGTAACTAAATAAAACACAAGGGGGGTAATTATTACAAACCAAATTTCAATACCGGAACTGGAAGTTTTTGCAGAAAAGCATAGGAGACTTAGAAACGTGACTTTCAATCAGGATGGACTATTACTCAGCATACTATCTTTTATTTAAGAGAAAAACATAAACCTGCATTTCCAACTTGATATAACCAGATAATATTATAAAAAAACAATTTCAATTTCATATTTCTCTTTGGAAATTCAAATCTAAATGCATAACTAACTAAGCTTCTCTTTCAACCATGCTAGTTCTTTTGCATATGATTGTAGGTACCAATGGGAATTTGGAGGCTTTCCTCGATGAGGGCTCTTCAGTAATGGATGATCCTCAGTAGTCTTATGGAGGTTGAGTCTCAGTTGAGTGGAGGGTGTCTAAGCTCTGAATTCAAGTCCATATGTGGTTGATGTGTTGTTCATTCTGGGTTGTTGATGTGAATTGTATGGATTTCCTTTCCTAATGTGGTGATAATGTCTTCCTTATTTTCTGACGACTGCTTTGTTCTAAGGTTTGTTTATTAGTTTGTTGGTTTGGCTCTCTGTTATGTGGTTTGAGAGTCTATTCGGATTTCGGACTAGTTGTTCAATGTTCTTCTTTCAGTTTGCCACCTCTACCTGCAATAACTAATATTTAAAGATTGCCAGCAATAACTAATATTTTACTTAACAGTAGCAGCTTACCGCAAATGCTCTTTGCAGCAACATCACGTCTACCACCAGAATGTTGTTGAAGATCCTCTAAACCAAGTATACTCTTAGTGACGCATTCTCTCTTTAATGCCTCTCCCATATTTTCATTATCTGAAAGAGAGACAACAGGGCCACTCTGATATGCTCTGACAAGATGTGATTCTTCTTCTGTAACGGCAACATCTGACAATAATTTTTGTTTACTTGAATCATCTAAACTAAGTGCGCTCTTAGTTAAGCATTCTATGTTTAATCCCTCTCCCGTATCTTTCTTCTCTGAACTAAACACAATAGGGCCACTCTGATATGCCCTCAAAGGATGTGCACTGTTGTCTGAAGCATCGAAATCCGTCGATGATATTCTTGCCGTTGAATCTACTAACCTAAGTACATGCTCAGGCATGCACTGTCTCCTTGATGCCTCTCTCACTGAATTAGACACAAGAACGTCGCTCTGATATGCCCTGTTGTTTGTAGCATAAAAATCGACCGATGGTTTTTGTTCTGATGAATCAAGCAACACATTCTCTCCTCCATCTGGAATGGCTTTAGGCTGAGGTGAAGACGTGTGAATGTATAAATCAATGTTCAAAGGGTGCAGTAGAGCGGCATCAACACTCTTTATGTGGTTGTGGCTGGTGGTAAGTACGAGGATCTGCTCATCTCCACAGCTCGATAACAAGCCATGAATGATTTTTGACAAACCTGAGACCGTCAACTGCAAGAAAAATAACACAACAGCAATGGGATTAGATTAAAACAGAAACATCATCATCATCATAAAGATCTCAAGTTACTGAAGAGGGCCTCTTCTCGTCGCAAAGAGACCGGAGTTGAGGTTTCAGTGTGAGAACTTCACAGAAACAGGGCGATGTCACAGAACTTCGTGGTACATCTTGCTTCCCATAGCTAGAGGATAACATGCACATGGCTATATAAGCAGTATCAATATTGCTACAGATGGCAACATAAGTCATGCATTCATTATGCAATATCCAAATTCAACGACCAGTTTCAACCAACTTGAGCTGAAATAATAAAGGGAAAACAAAGAAAAAAGAAAATAATTTTCACACACCACAATTTTATATCCATAATTCCTTTTTTGTCCTTTAGCCAAAAAAAAAAATTTGCATATATATACTTTTAACACTAAAAGGGAGTGCGGAAATCACTTCCCAAAACAAATGCAGCAAGGGCCACTTAAAGACAGTCAGTATAATTTCCCTTGCGTTATCTTTTGTTTAGTTTTTGGTCGAACTTTTATAGATCAATCATTTGTCTCGATGAAAGTAATGAGAAAAATATAAATATATGGACTGAACTTGGGAAAAAAAAAGGAAAAATATCACGTAGACACTTGATCTTTTACACAAATCACATATAAACACCTGACCTATCTTAAATTTCATATAAACACCTGAGCTTTCTAAAAACTCATCAATTCAACACCTGACCTTTCTTAAATTTCATATAGACACCTGAGTTTTCTACAAACTCAACAATTCAACACCTACCATCACCTCTTCGTCTAAAACCAAACAGAAAAAAAGTTAAGTGCTCCAATTTTTTTTTGTTTGAACCAGTGCGAAAATCTTATTTTTCTGATCATTTTATCCTAAAGAAGCATAATTAATTTTTGACTCTAAAGCTCTCGTTAGTCAACCTTATGAAAGTCGTAAAATCAAATATCTCTCAGGGCTAACTAACAAGCCATAAAGTCAAAAATTTATTATGACCCTTTAGAATAAAATGATCAGAGAAATAAGATCTTTGCACCGGTTCAAACCGATTGAAAATTTGAGCAATTAATTTTTCAATCATGTAGAGACCGTTTATATATTAAAACCATGTAGAGACCGTTTATATATTAAAAAATATGATTAAAAAATTAAGTTCTCTAATTTTCAATTCGTTTAAACTGGTGTGAAGATCTTATTTCTCTGATCATTTTATGCTAAAGGGTCATAATAAATTTTTGACTCTAAGACTCTCGTTAATTAACTCTAAGAGGTATTTGATTCTATGACTTTCTTAGAACTGACTAACGAAAGCTTTAGAGTCAAAAATTAATTATGATTCTTTAGGATAAAATGATAAGAGAAATAAGATTTTCACACCGGTTTAAACGGATTGAAAATTTGAGTACTTAATTTTTTAATCATATTTTTTAATATATAAACGGTTTATACATGCTTGAAAAATTAATTACTCTAATTTTCAATCCGTTTAAACCAGTGCGAAAATCTTATTTTTCTAATCATTTTATC
Organism: Rhododendron kiyosumense; assembly: GCA_019656275.1. Taxonomy (NCBI): domain Eukaryota; kingdom Viridiplantae; phylum Streptophyta; class Magnoliopsida; order Ericales; family Ericaceae; genus Rhododendron; species Rhododendron kiyosumense. The sequence continues at coordinate 10,643 of BPLS01024080.1, forward strand.
CTGAAGAATCATAATTAATTTTTGACTCTAAGGCCCTCGTTAGTTAGCCCTAAGAGATATTTGATTATACGACTTTCGTAGGACTGACTAACGATAGCCTTAGAGTCAAAAATTAATTTTGATTCTTTAGAATAAAATGATCAAAACAATAAGATCTTCGCACTGGTTCAAACAAATAAAAAATTGGAGCACTTAAATTTTTTTCCGTTTAGTTTTAGATGAAGGGGTGACGATAGGTGTTGAATTGATGAGTTTTTAGAAAGCTCAGGTGTTTATATGAAATTTAAAAAAGATCAGGTGTTGAATGTATGAGTTTTTAGAAAGCTCAGATGTTTATATGAAATTTAAGAAAGGTCAGGTATTTATGTGTGATTTGTGTGAAAGGTGAGGTGCCTACGTAAAATTTTCCCAAAAAAAAAAATCATATAAGACGACACTAAAGTTTTGGTTCGTTTTCCGTCGAATTTTTTGGAATCAATCATTTGTCTCGACTAGAGGAATGAGATAAGTATAAAAACACGGACCAAACATGAAGAAAAAAAAGAGGTGAAAGTACGCGGAGAACCCCTCAATTATCACTTTTTTCCACAGAAATCCCCTGACATTTAAAACCACCATATAGTCCCCACAACTATATGAAATAAAAAATTAGATAACTCTGGTAATAAAATGAGGGAAAATGACGATTCTACATCTTAAAAATCGTCCACACTGATCCCCTCATCTATAAAAATTGTCCACGTTAACCGCTTCATCGTAACGGTTCTTTTGACAGAAGAGTGCTAATTGGTTAACGGTTATGGTTATAGTTAAGGGATCTGTATAGATAGTTTTTAAATGTTAGGAGGTATTCGTGAAAAAGTAATAAATGAGGGGTGAAATTAATAATTTAGGGGATCTTTGTGTACTTTCTTTAAAAAAAAAAAAAATCAGATAAGAGGAGAGACCAAAAAATAGTTGTTTCAATTTTTTCCCGTCTTTAGCAATTTTTTTTTCCTTTTAGTATTTTTTTCCCTTTTAGTCATGATTTTTTATTTTTGAACTACTCTCGTCTGTGCAAATGTTACTAATGCCTTGTTTGGATTGGTTTTTAAAATTTTTTTTTGAAAAATAATAGAAAAAATAAGTGAAAAGAGATAGAGAGAAAAATGTTTGAAGTAGAAAAATTTAGTGGGAAAATTCTTTTTAAGAAGCAAACCAAACACAGCATTAACCAGGGGAA
>BPLS01024085.1:0-14122 GCA_019656275.1 Rhododendron kiyosumense
ATCAAAATGGACTAATCGACGGTTAGAGTTTTCTTAATGCGAGACACGTGTCCAAGGACAAATTACAAGTGGATGATACATGAAGCGATTAACAAAGGAAGTTGGAAGAAACAAATACAACATGGGATCGTGTGAAGTAACCGTCTGCTCAAAAACGTGGAGGAGAAGAGGGAAAAAGAAGCAACCGCTTGATTCAAATTTGAAGAGGGAATTCCGTCAAGTTTGAAATTCAAGTCGAAGTGGTAGCCTATAAGTACCAAAGTTGAAGACAATTTGAGACCTCACTCAATCGCCCAAAGGCTTCTACTTTTTATCTGTACTTTACTTTTCTCGCTCTAGGAGTAGCTTGTAACATAACCGTCTATTTGATTGTGTTCTCACTGTCGACTGACTTCTACTTCGAAGAATAATAAAGTCCATTTTGTTGTTCTTCTTTCATTTCCACTCACTTCATTAAGTTTGCTTCCAGAGAAGTCCTGAAATACGGCAAGGAACCAAACTCCACCACCATAAACATCCACATTTCCAGCACCTCAAACATCTCCCAGTCGATTCTCGACTGTATGAAAAATAGACAAACAAGTTTTGGCGCTAGAAGGAGAGCAACTTACTAATTTGGAAGTAATGGCCCTAACTACGAGAAGGCAAGGCGACTGAGCAATAGAGCCTCAGAACGAAGGTTTAGAAGTTCAAACCGAAGCAGAGCATCCTGTACAAAGGGTGTCAGAGAATAGCCAAGGAAATGGCTCAAGTTCATTAATTGATGTGCAAAGTCTCTCTAGACAGTTAGCACATGTTTTGTCTAATCCAGAAGACGAAGCAGCGCAAGAATTAATTACTCTAATGAAAAGAGTGGTTACACCTCCATCTGCCATCGATGTTGATGTAAATGGAATTGTTCATGAGCAAGTGCATTTTGGTGATATGCCTAGACAGGCTTCTCAACAGGTATATTCTAACCCTGCATTTGAATCAAGTATGCATATCCATGGTCGGCCATTAATGGAATCAAAAACTTTAAGATCTACAATTAGGCCAACTAGTTTTTACCAAAGTATCCCATCTACTTACGAAGTTGGGAATAGTAGTGGGTATGGACAAAATAGTTATTTTAACAATGGTCAGAATCTCCAGCATGGTTTCGCAGGGACCCATGTTATAACTAATGGTCAGCATATGTGTAATACTGCGCAGAATATATCAAATAATGGTAATTATACACACCATATTGCATAGGCTTTGCCGAATAACAGCAACAATAATGGCCCATATGTACAAACCCTGCCAAATAATGGCAATAATAATAATCAAAATATTCCTTTTGTACAACCATGTGTAACGCGAAATGCTCCAAATGTTTTTAGAGCGCCAGATCCTTCGACCACAACCTAACCGTTGAAAAGGTTGATTTACCCCGAGCGTAGGGCTAAGTCGTTGTCAGCATAAATACCGGAAAGTCCGGGATCGTACCCACAGAGATGATTCCTTATAGCTTGCCAGGATTTTTAGTGAAAGGGGTGCGGCGTTTAGGCGGCCAACTTTTGGTTTTGCTTAAAGGTGGAAATTGTTTGATTGAAAAGACTAGAAAATGAGCTTTTACTAAAATAAGACAAGCGGCATGGCGTTGGAATGACTAACACCCGGGACTTAAGTTATCTAAACTTTCTCAAGGAAAACTCGGTTGAATCGCACGGCTTAGGCTATCAACCGGAAGATTTAGCGGTGAAAATCATTAAAGACTAGAAGTGTGACATGGAAAACGAGTGAGTTCTTTCATTCTTTTGGCAAACACAAACCGAGACATCGCTCACGGAACCATGTGAGCGAGCACATGATCACCGGAGATTAACATCGGTTAGTTTTGTTACATAAAGGCCGAACAATGCTCATTTTCCTTATCAAACTTTAAGTCGAGAGTTGAGAAAGACAAGATAAACGTAAATCTCGGAGCATTAATCACCCCAGCCAAGCCTAATCGACTACTCACTCATAGGAAAAAGACTAGAAATCATGCTAGACTAGAAATCATGCTAGAAAATGAAAACATGCTTCACCGATAAAAATGAGAATAAACTTGATTTATATAGAGATCAAACTTGTAGCTACAACATTAATACTTGAGAATTTAACATCCAACCATAACTTACTTGAGTTGTTGAGGAATTGAATGCAAAAACTTCAAAGAAAGACTAAGGAGCTCTTAAAAACCAAAATGACTTAAAGTGTATCTCTCTAACTATGGCCATAAATGGCATAAAAGACTATAAATAGGCCTAAACAATCAGCCAAAAAGTGGACCAAAAAGTCCCCAAAATATCCCCAAAACATACTAGAAGTAGAAACTTTCCATATATGGAAAGTTGAAAAAGTTAACAAAAAATCTGCAATACGGGCTGTGGTACCAATAGCTCAAAAACGAGGTATTGGTACCAACTAAACTGTCTTCCAATTCGGCAATATGGTACCAATAGCTCAAAAACGAGGTTTTGGTACCTCTGTGTGAAATCTGCAGAACAGGGCCAGCTTAGGCCATCATGCCTTGTGGTGGCCCGACGGCCCTCCAATGCTTCGTTACATGATCAATGGGACTTGGCGGAGGTATGCCTTGTGGCTTTGGACTCTTGGATGCCCTCGATGGCCATCCTCCATGCACTTGCCTTGCTTGAAACACTTTGGCACGCTCCTCGCCAACTTTGACCTCCGGCCAATTTACGAGGCTTCTTCTAGTGCCAATAAGTTCCGATGACATTGAAACAAGTGCCGTTGGGCAATTGGATACTTGGCTATAACCCGATATATCCCTTGGCGTTCAAAACCGCCTTATTAGCACGTGTTACCTGAAATGCTAACAAAAATACCTTACGTGCAATATGGGATAAAAACGACTATTTTAAACAATTAAAAGCCACAAATTAGAGGATTAAAGCCCCAAGATCATACGATCTTGGGTGCTAATCACACCCCCCAACTTGAACTTTGCTAGCCCCTAGCAAACAAAACATAAAACTTAAAAACTTAACAATTGAAAAACTTTAACAATCCTTCCGATAACACAACTAAGGAACATGCTCATACCATATCCAAACTAGCAAGAGTTCAAAAATCACGGTTCATCTATACCACAACTCGCAGCTAGATACAAACGAATAACTAAGTACAAAGCATGTCCCAAGCAAGTAACAAAAGGCTTGTATTTACATCCAAAGAGAGGATACGGTAATATCGCAATCACACGCACCCACTAGCAGCCATATCCCACAAAAAGTGCTCGAAAAGTAGGCAATAGTGAACAAAAATGCTACGCCTCATATGTGGAGAGCACCAAGAACAGAAATGATAACTAAACAACTAAAAACTTGATTTACGAAAGAAAAGCATGCCACAAACTAACTATTCTAAACATCAAATTTTGAATCAACATGGAATCAAGGCGTACTAAGGATCAACTAAGGACTTCATTAGCATATAATGACCTTGGTTAACAAAGAACGGTTAGCAAAACTGGTGGCGGCCATATCTTGCTTGGTTATCTACCCTTGACCGCCACCGTCACAAAAAATTTCCAAGTCAAAGGCCACATGCTGGCCTTACAAAAATTTGCATCACTTACTAGTTAAAGTTCAACTAGAACAAAGACAATAAAAAGACAAGACAAAAGGGGAATGCCAACCACCAACACTAGTCCTCATCCTCAACGCCTTCATCACTACCCTCTTCATTTTCCTCACTTTCCTCTTCGGTCTCACCATCCTCTACACTACTATCAACCAACTCCTCTTCCGGAGGAGCCACATACTTGTCCGCTTCCTCATCGCCATCACTCTCAAGGGTTTTGGTATGCCAATGAAGTTCGTGCCTAAGCTTGCCAACCTCTCTAGCTAGCTGCCTCCTTTCCTTCTTATCTTTCTTCCTTTTCTCTTCACCTTTCCACAAACATTTCAAAATGGCCACATTCTGACAGAAGAGTTTATTCAGCATGCTATCCTTCTTCTCTTTAGGACCCGGCTTGGTAGTTAAAAAGGCTTTCGAACTTTCTTTGGAAGTGCCAGAGCGAGACTTGCTCTTCTTTAAAAAGGTACTAGTGATAGGCCCAGGGTCGAGACGTTCCATCTTCTTGTAATCATTGCCTTTCACACCCTGCTGCTTACACAAAGTAGTTATCATGCAAGGAAATGGCATCCGGGCCGTTGAAATCGTATCATTCTTAAAATCGATCAATTGATTAAAAATAAACTTCGCCCAATCCACCACTAACTTTGAATTCATGAAAGCATACATTAACTCCCCACTCTTTCGACTCGGCTTGTGCTGCAACCCCCTCGGATAAAGATTATGGTGAAAAGCCGCATTTAGCACCCGAATATCATCCCTGAATCCCCCCACAACGTGTGGAATCTTTGCATTCTTTGGGTTCGTGTACAACACGTTGTTAATCAGCCCATCATCAATTTTCTCGTCACGGGGATAATTCACTGACTCCGGAGAAGGTCGCTCATACCCCAAGTACTTAGCAATCACGAAAGGATCAATCATAATATCCTTGCCCCCTACCTTAGAGGTAATCCTAGCAATGTTACTAGTTTCAAAACCCACCGGAGGGGTTTTCATGCTTTGGTAAAATTCAGTAACGCAAACGATATTATACCCCTCCAATCTACGAGTCCAGAAATTCATACCTTTGCTCCGAATGCGTTGAATTATCAAGTGATTGGTCCCAATGGACTTCGCCTTAACCTGCCTTTCATTCTTGAACCTCCGTCTCATCATTCCCTCCTTCCATTCAACCCGTTTATCAGCCTGAACCTGCTTCCCTGTTCTGCGAAGCCGTTTTCTGGACTTACGGCTGGAACTTCCAGCCACCGGCTCCTCGGAGCCTGAACTAGCCTGCTCCTCAACAATTTCCGGAGCAGGGGCTCCAGAACTTGCCCCTGTCTTTCCCTTTCCTTTCTCTTGAACCATGATCAAAGTATGGAGGAAAGAGAAAAATTTCGAATTTTTGGCTAGGGTTTGTGAAAAATCCGAAATTGGAGGGGTGGGGGTGATTTTCGGCTTGTAGAAAGGGCTTGTAGGTGTATGTATGCAAGAGATGGTGGGAAATTTCGAGTTTATGGAAGAAATTAAGAGGGGAATTCGAAATACCTTGTGGAAGGAGAGAGAGAGAAAATTTCGGCCTTGATCTTGGAATTAGGGCTTGAAACTTGAAAACCCATTGGAATTTGTGGTAGAACCTTGGTATTTGATGGAGGGTTTGAGAGATTAGAGGGTGTTCATGGAAGATTGAGAGGGTTTTGGAGGGTTTCGGTAGTTGGGGTGCTGAAATATGGAGGAGTAGAAAGAGAAGGAGCCGTGGGTTTTGAAAATAAAAGGCAAGTTCGTGCCTTTTAAAATCCTGGAGCCTGTCTTTTTTTTTCTTTTGGTACCAAAACCTCAAAAATGAGGTACCAATACCGAGCCAACTGTCTGCCACTGGATTGAAATGGTACCAATACCAAGTTTTTGAGCTATTGGTACCTTTTGCTGGTTTTCTGCAGAAACTACTTCCTTGGCCATTTCATACTCCGACCACTTGAAACTCACCCGATAAACTTCCCAAACACATTGCAAATTTGTAACACACCTTCCAAACACCCTCCGAACATCCGGATCCCTAGGTTAATGAGAAAAAACGTAGGACACGGACTAGGATACAAAATAGGACGATGGGACACATTTGTGGTTTAATCACTCAAAGAATGCCTCGTATCACTTCCTAAGTACGCCATAGATTCCGTAACGATTCAACATAGATATCTAACACAACTAGGCATGAACATGAGATTATGCACCTAAACTAAGAGTATTAGATAAAAATGACGGGATATGGATAAAACTTACTTAATAACACACTCAACACCTAGATCACTCATCTTTTAATCATGCAATGAGTTGTAATGTAGAGAAACACTCAAGATTACATCAAACTCTTGCCATTTAAGAACTTAATGAGCATGTGCCAAGTTGTGTTATACCAAAAGATTTATGTACTACGGAAGGATTGCACTAATAAAAACGAAATTTTTTTTACCAAAACAATAAAAGCATATATATAGCATATATATATATCTCTCCCCCCAACTTGAAATGAGCTATGTCCTCATAGCATGGAGAACAACAGAATTGAGAGGGAAAGAACAAAAAATTGTACCTCCGAGGGAATGTCAACCCCCGTATACCTCGACCAAGTTGGAGGCTTTGGCATCACCGGCTCTTTTCGTCATCCGAACGGCTTCCAAGGTCAACTCCTTCGGTTCTTCCAATGGAACCACAGCTAGTCACACAGGATCATGGCCGGAGCTTTGTTGGACTAACAACCGCGACACGTAATCGCACCCATGCTTAGGGCTCCTGAATGCCGCAATCACTCCGACGGTAGATCCAATCCACCAAGGCTGGCGTGGTAGCACGTATACGCTGTAAAAGACTTAAGCCCGAACTACCTACTAAGAGCCAAATGATATTAGAACCGCCCGGCTCGTGTTATCCGGGCACCAACAAACATATATACAAAAGCAAAATTAAAAACACCACCCAATTTTCACGCAATCTTACAAGTCATACTTTTCTTCCCGTGTCCCACCAAGTAGGCAAAAACACGGGTGGCTATACTAGACCGGCACATTTGTTACATCACGCCCGAAGTAAAATTTACCGCTTGACCTCGCCAAGCAATGAAGCCCAGCGTTCCCTATGATCGAAACAAAGTGAGACAAAGCAGAGCCTAGCGCCCAAGCACGGGAATACTAAGTCGCACCCAAAGACCTAAATTGCCCCCGATAGGGACTTATCTGGTGAGCATGGGTCATTAACGGCAAACTACCACAAAGGAGGACTAATAAAAGTCCGATACAATGATGCATTGATGAAATTTCATGATTTGAAAAACCAACACGAAAAGAACACACAAATATGTACAAGCACGAAACATTGCCCTTACTAACCGGAGCTGGGCACACGATCCTTATTTTAGTAGCGGCGTGCGGAGCTACAAACCCAAGTCAATGGTGGGTACCCCCTACCTGGGGGCCGGGTCCGACAAACAGTTAAGTTCAGCGGTTACGCTTTCGCTCCCCGTGCAAAAATAGGTAAAAGGAAACAACTCAAACAACAAGATCGACCGGGTACACCGGAGCGACCAATTCTTCTTCGCTTTCCTCTTTCAGGAAATTTTCCAAAAAGGGCTTAAGCCTTTGCCCATTGACTTTAAAAATATGTCCATTTACCGGATTAGCTACTTCAATGGCCCCATGAGAGAAAACTTGATGCACAATATAGGGGCCAATCCACCGAGAACGCAGCTTGCCCGGAAAAAGATGAAGTTTTGAGTTATAAAGAAGAACTTTTTGGCCAACTTCAAAATTTTTCCTTTGAATGTGCTTATCATGAAAATCCTTGACTTTAGACTTGTAAATATTAGTATTATCATATGCATCTCTACGGATTTCGTCAAGCTCATTCAATTGGAGTTTACGATGAACTCCAGCATCGGGCAAACGATAGTTCAATTGTTTAATAGCCCAGTAAGCCTTATGCTCCACTTCCACGGGAAGGTGGCATGCCTTACCATATACAAGCCGATAGGGTGAAGCGCCCAAAACCGTCTTGTATGCGGTACGATATGCCCATAGAGCATCGGTCAATCTTAAAGACCAATCCTTTCGGTTAGGATTTACCATTTTCTCAAGAATGCGTTTTACCTCACGGTTGGCGAGCTCGGCTTGACCGTTGGTTTGGGGATGATATGTGAGGGAGACCTTGTGCGTGATGCCATACTTCTTCATCAAGGCGGCAAATGGCCGGTTGCAGAAATGAGACCCTTGGTCGCTGATGATTGCACGAGGGACCCCAAAACGCGATAGGATATTCTCCTTCAGAAACTCAAGCACGACCTTGTGATCATTAGTACCAGTCGCAATGGCCTCAACCCACCTTGACACATAATCAACCGCCAATAGGATATACAGGTTCCCAAATGACATCGGGAATGGTCCCATAAAGTCGATACCCCAACAGTCAAATACTTCAACAACAAGGAACTTTGCTTGCGGCATTTCATCCCGTCGAGTCACTTTACCCAATTGCTGGCAGCGGTCACAAGTCTTGCAAAAGGCATAAGCGTCGTGGTTCAGAGTAGGCCAGTAAAAGCCGCATTGAAGTATCTTAGCTTTGGTTTTGCTTGCCGAAAAATGACCGCCACACGCTTCCGAATGGCAAAATTTAAGAATCCCGCTTTGGTCAGAATCAGGAACACACCGGCGGATGATCTGGTCGGGGCAGTACTTGAACAAGTATGGATCATCATAAGAGAAGTGCTTCACTTCTGACAAAAACCGCCGACGCTCATGAGAAGACCAATGCGTTGGAATCAAGCCCGTAACCAAGTAGTTAACGATGTCGGCAAACCACGGGGCCGTTGATAGACCGAGAAGGTGCTCATCGGGGAAAGTGTCTCCAATGGGGATATGTGTAGTGCGATCCATGAACTCCAAGCGCGACAGATGGTCGGCTACCACATTTTCCACCCCCTTTTTGTCTTCGATAGTGATGTCAAACTCTTGCAAAAGGAGGATCCACCGAATTAAACGTGCCTTTGCATCCTGCTTAGTAAAGAGGTATTTGAGTGCTGAGTGGTCAGTGTAAATTGTGATCGGAGCACCAACAAGATAAGACCGAAATTTATCGAGAGCAAACACTACGGCAAGAAGCTCCTTCTCTGTAGTAGAGTAGTTTATTTGAGCATCATTCAGCGTTTTGCTCGCATAATAAATCACCCATGGGTGCTTGTCCTTTCTTTGGCCAAGAACGGCCCCGACGGCATAGTCGCTTGCATCGCACATCAACTCAAAAGGCAGATTCCAATCGGGCGTTTGAACAATAGGAGGCGTGGTGAGGCAAGCCTTAAGCTTAACAAATGCCAGCTCACATTCAGCAGTCCATTCAAAGGGAACATCTTTGGATAAGAGATGGCAAAGTGGCCTCGAAATTGCGCTGAAATCCTTGATAAATCGCCAATAGAAACCAGCATGGCCAAGAAATGAGCGAATGTCTTTGACGCACTTTGGGGTAGGGAGGTTTGAAATGAGATCAATTTTCGCTTTGTCTACCTCAATACCCTTTTCCGATACGATATGCCCTAGCACAATCCCTTGAGTGACCATGAAATGGCACTTTTCCCAATTGAGGACCAAATTCTTCTCTTCGCATCTTGTCAAGACCTTCTCCAAGTTGGCAAGACAAGACTCAAACGAGTCACCAAACACGGAGAAATCATCCATGAAAACTTCCACAATTTTTTCGACCATATCGCTGAAAATTCCCATCATACACCGGGAAAAGGTGCCGGGAGCATTACACAAGCCGAATGGCATGCGTCTATAAGCAAAGGTCCCGAACGGGCATGTAAATGTTGTTTTCTCTTGGTCTGACAAAGCCACCTCGATTTGGTTATAACCCGAATACCCGTCAAGGAAACAATAGAAAGCATGCCCGGCTACTCTCTCCAAGATTTGATCAATGAAGGGAAGAGGGAAGTGATCCTTTCGCGTGCTGGCATTTAGCTTACGATAGTCGATACATACTCGCCACCCGGTGACCATACAAGTCGGAATGAGCTCCCCTTTGTCATTTTCCACAACGGTCACCCCGGCCTTCTTAGGAACAACTTGTATGGGACTTACCCACTTAGAATCGGCGATGGGGTAGATAATCCCAACATCTAGCAATTTAAGGATTTCCGCCCGGACAACATCTTTCATGATTGGGTTGAGCCGGCGTTGAGGTTGGCGTGATGGTTTGACATCCTCCTCCAAATAAATGTGATGAGAACATAAAGAGGGAGATATGCCTTGAATGTCCGCAATAGTCCATCCAATAGCTTTCTTGTGCCTCCTCAAAAGTGCCAACAATCCTTCTTCTTGGAGTTGCGTAAAGGAGGATGAAATGACCACTGGGAAGGTGTTGTTGTCGCCAAGGAACGCATATTTCAAAGTGTCTGGTAATGCTTTCAATTCTAGAACCGGCGGCTCAACACTAGAAGGAACCGATTTCCGCTCAAGCGGAGGTAACTCCTCAAACTTTGGGGACCATGACGCAACTCCGTCGATTTCCTCATTACCTTCATCGCCATTGAGCAAGGAGAACAAAGACTCCATTTCATCCGAATCAAGAAAAGCGGCCTCTTCGGAGGTAAGAGCTACCTCCAAAGAGTCCTTGTATAAGAACTCATCCACATGCTCCTGCACCAATGTATCCACAAGATTGACATTTTCAAAATGATCATCATCATCACCCATCTGAATCCCAACGTTGAACATATTTACCTCCATTTTCATATTACCAAAAGTCATATTCAAAAGCCCATTCCGACAGCTGATTACGGCATCTGCGGTTGCAAGAAACGGCCGCCCAAGAATAACGGGAGTAGATAACGGTGCTGTAGATGACTGACAGGTATCCAAGACAACGAAATCTACAGGGTAAACAAATTGGCCAACTTGGACCAATACATCTTCCACCACTCCCTGAGGAATTCGGACACTCCTATCCGCCAATTGAAGAGTAACTCTTGTGGGCTTCATCTCCCCCAAACCCAATTCTTGGTAGACCGAATACGGTAGCAAATTCACACTCGCCCCCAAATCTAAAAGAGCTTGATCCACTCTCTTATCCCCAATAGTAATCGAAATTGTAGGACATCCGGGGTCTTTGTATTTTGGTGCAAGCTCGGTTTGGATAATTTGGCTAACATGCTCAGTTAGCAACACCTTCTTGTGCACATTAAGCTTACGCTTTTGGGTGCATAGATCCTTCAGGAACTTGGCATATGAAGGAATTTGCTTGATGGCATCCATCAATGGAATGTTAACATTGACCTGCTTGAAAACCTCAAGTATGTCGGCGCTTTTAGATGGGTGAACCGGTTTCTTCAGTCTAGAAGGATATGGTGCAGGAACAGAAGGTATTTGTGGATTTGGATTGTTCTCGACTTCTTTCGAAACTTGCATGGGAGATTCCCCGTCTTCTTCAAGAGCTTGCTCGATAATGTCCTCTGGTGAAGTAGAACTTGTTGAAGTCGATGGTGGCACTACAGCAGGAGTAACCGGCGGGTTGATCACACAATTGTCGACAGCCTTGCCACTCCGAAGGGTGATGATTGCTTGAGCCTGCTCGGGCGGAGGTCCCGAAGAATTACCAATAAAGAGTTGACCTTGTGGATTGGCTTGTGGCTGCGTCGGAAACTTACCCCTTTCTTGTTGGAGAAGCCCAATGGACGTTGTCAACTTTCCCATTTGATTTTTTAACTCCCCCATCATTTGCGTGTTGTTCTCATTGTAATTCGCTTGAGCATTCATGAAGGATTGCAAGGTGTCCTCTAATGATCGCCTTGGCGGGGGTTGAAATTGATTAGAACCTTGAAACGGGCCGGACGGTACAAAACCTGGCGGTCCTTGTGGAAAACGAGGCTGTCCTTGGCTTTGAGCAGGCCGCCAAGGCTGCATTTGAGAACTAGGAGGAGCTTGAGAGGGTCCTCCTTCAATCTGGTTGTTCCAACGGAATCCCGGATGTTGCCTTTGACCTTGGTTGAAGTTTTGGGGAAAAGACTCAAACCGTTGGTTTACCGCGCTGACTTTCTCAATTGGAAGATTTAGGTTGCCATAGTGCTGCTTGAGGGTGGAGATAGATGGACAGTTGTCTGTTGAATGGCCCGTCGTCTCACATATAACACAGAATTCTTCCACTGCTCTCACTGTTTTGACATCCTTCACTCCTTTCAACTCCAATTTTTCTAGCTTTTGTGCCAATTGCTCCATTCAAGTTTCTATGGCTTGATGCTCATTGATTGAGAACTTCCCTGAACCTCCGGGGCCTTGGTTAGCCATAGCTCTGTCACCAACATCCTCGTAACTCCATGTCAAAGATTTCTTGGCCACTTCATCTAAGTATTCCCAGCCATCATCAGGAGATTTATTCATGAACCCCCGGTACACATGGTGTCCAGCAGCTGCTTGCTTTGTTGTGAACATCCCAAATGGAAGTAATGGATCAGCTGATACAAGGCGAAATTGTGGTGAGGGACCGCCGAAAGCAAGTCCTTATAACGCTCCCAATATTGGTGGAAAGCTTCTCCCTCGCGCTGTTTGAAGGTTTGGATTTGGTCCATCAAAAGCTTTGTTCGGCTCGCCGGAAAGAACTTCTTGTGGAAAATATCTTGCACCTCCTCCCATGTGGTCAACGACTGAGGCTTCAAAGAGTGAAACCATTTCTTGGCCTTGTCCTTTAAAGTGAACGGGAAAAGCCTCAGGCGTGCTTGGTTGAGATGTGCATCCACCGTTACAAAAGATTGAAGGGTTTCCTCAAATTCCCGGATATGTTGATAAGGATCCTCGCGCTCCATACCATGGAAAAATGGGATGCAGCGGTGATAGTCAGATTTGAACACGAATGTATTTGCAGCCGTGGTGGGGCGTGGAAACACTATAGGAGACCGTTGAGTGACCCTTTCCGGATTCAAATAGTCTTTGAGAGTCCTTACCGGAGGAACTTCCTCATCTGCCATTGATTTTCTGGATGGAGAATATGGCCGAGAATAACTGCTTGGGGGAGAGTATGCTCGTAGAGTGCCGGTTCGTATGCCAGGAGGAGAACTAGACCGATGTAGACGGTTTGAACGAGGACTCCGATATATCCGAGGCCCTCGATACACAACAAGCATAAACCTTGGTTGCGAGCAATTCAGAACCAAGTAACCGCCCTGAAAAAAAAAAAGGAAAAACAGACTGGAGGGGCTATGCCGCCACCTCTCTCTCAAGACAATTCCGAGGGGTTATGCCGCCACCTCGATATGTAGTAATGTGCAATAAGAGAAAAGAAAAGAAAAGAAAAGACAGTGAATACTAGAACTAGCTTCGTTACACCTCAAGTTGATAGTATGATCGGTTAGAGGTTTCCACTAGCGCTAGTAGACAAAGCACAAAGGTAAAAGAAATGGAATACTTACAATGGTTTGTCGAACCTCCCAATAAGCTATATAGAAAGAATCCCCGGCAACGGCGCCAAAATATGCTTCGACCACAACCTAACCGTTGAAAAGGTTGATTTACCCCGAGCGTAGGGCTAAGTCATTGTCAGCATAAATACCGGAAAGTCCGGGATCGTACCCACAGAGATGATTCCTTATAGCTTGCCAGGATTTTTAGTGAAAGGGGTGCGGCGTTTAGGCGGCCAACTTTTGGTTTTGCTTAAAGGTGGAAATTGTTTGATTGAAAGACTAGAAAATGAGCTTTTACTAAAATAAGACAAGCGGCATGGCGTTGGAATGACTAACACCCGGGACTTAAGTTATCTAAACTTTCTCAAGGAAAACTCGGTTGAATCGCACGGCTTAGGCTATCAACCGGAAGATTTAGCGGTGAAAATCATTAAAGACTAGAAGTGTGACATGGAAAACGAGTGAGTTCTTTCATTCTTTTGGCAAACACAAACCGAGACATCGCTCACGGAACCATGTGAGCGAGCACATGATCACCGGAGATTAACATCGGTTAGTTTTGTTACATAAAGGCTGAACAATGCTCATTTTCCTTATCAAACTTTAAGTCAAGAGTTGAGAAAGACAAGATACACGTAAATCTCGGAGCATTAATCACCCCAGCCAAGCCTAATCGACTACTCACTCATAGGAAAAAGACTAGAAATCATGCTAGAAAATGAAAACATGCTTCACCGATAAAAATGAGAATAAACTTGATTTATATAGAGATCAAACTTGTAGCTACAACATTAATACTTGAGAATTTAACATCCAACCATAACTTACTTGAGTTGTTGAGGAATTGAATGCAAAAACTTCAAAGAAAGACTAAGGAGCTCTTAAAAACCAAAATGACTTAAAGTGTATCTCTCTAACTATGGCCATAAATGGCATAAAAGACTATAAATAGGCCTAAACAATCAGCCAAAAAGTGGACCAAAAAGTCCCCAAAATATCCCCAAAACATACTAGAAGTAGAAACTTTCCATATATGGAAAGTTGAAAAAGTTAACAAAAAATCTGCAATACGGGCTGTGGTACCAATAGCTCAAAAAC